>JAQFJA010000020.1:7342309-7356672 GCA_029874485.1 Naso brachycentron
ACAGGAAACAGGGCAGAGAGAGGGGGAATGACATGCAGCAAAGGGCCACAGGTGGAATCGAACCCGTGTCCGCTGCGGCGAGGACATAGCCCCTGTATATGGGGCGCCCCATTTACCTCATCATCTTAAATGATATTTTTAAGTGTATGCTTATTCTGAATTTATTGTCAACACAAGTTTAAAGTAGGTTGGGACATGAGCAACAAAAGACTGGAGAGTCGTGGATGGTCCCAAAACACCTTTTTGGAACATTCCACAGGTAAACAGTCACATTGGTAACGGGTGAAAGTATCATGATTGGGTATAAAAGGAGCATCCTCAAAAGACTCAGTCATAGGATGGGGTGAGGTTCATGACTTTATGAAACACGTGATTGCATAAAGGGTATTACTACGTGGACTGAAACACTATAAAATCGTTGTTGGTAAAAACCGTATGTTTGCAAATGAGCACTTTACTTTCTATTTGTGTTATAAATAAGTTTGGGCTGATATCAGATTTTGTTGAATAAGGCAATATGTGCTGTAATTTGCTTTTTTTTCCCCACGATATCGAATATCGAACAGCTGTTATGGCATTTTTGGGCTTTTGTTTTGAAATAAAGTGCACACGGAGCTGCTGTGGGGTTGCTATTTGACGAGACAGAGAGGTTATCACAGGTTAATCGGCATGTTATAGGCATGTAAATGCACAGATATGCAGGAATTAGTTTCTAGTTTTGAATTAGAAGAATGCCTGCTCGCCAATTGGGCAATATTTGAGGTTTTAAGCAGGAGAAAATGGCAAGCCAAAGGTTCGAATAAGGCCATATGTCCTCTTTGCCCCAAGCAGGTGATGACAAGACAGCACCCAGCTTGGATATCGCCCAAGCCTAGTTATACACAGCCTCCCAACTTTTATTTGAAACAGGGGTTTTACAGTATGAATGTTTTGGGTATGTCTTTAGTTTTATTTTTACTTGGTGAGTGAAATAAAATTGATCTTCTTTGAACATTGAAACATCAAATAAAAATTAAAGCCGTTGTTCAGATTCTCACTCAGTTTCCTTTGTTTTTTTCCCCCCAGCTTGAGTAAAATGAAGGTTTACAAAGGTAAGTCTCAGGTCAGAGTTGGATGTTCCAGTGTTAAACACCAACTGCCATTGATTGAAGAAGTTGCAACGCTGTCAATTGGAAACTGTAAACTTATACGATAGTACTAGCTTCATTAAAATATCAAAGTGCAGAAATTATTCCACATGAAAGCTAGACAATAGTAATCATCAGCTGAAACCTCAGGTGTTGCTGAGGCAGTTACCAATGACGATCTAACATATAGAATTAGCCTTAAGAAAGAAATGGATGTCTGCTTACATGTTGAACGGGTGAGAGCACATCAGTTTAAGTTTGTCTTAAAACACCGCTGGATATCTCCACCATGGAGTGGATGGACAGAGAATTTGAGAGATGGCGCACTCTCAAGTCCCAGGCATCGGAACAATGGTCTTCGAGGGGGATGTGACCAGTGCAGGCTTTGAAACGAGGGTGATGAAACCCTGACTCATGTTGTCAGGACATGTAAAGCCCTAAAATTCAATTTTGTGTCTGGGTTACATCCTCCCCTGCTTAGAATGTGACGTCCCCATCACTGCCATCGGCCAACGACTGCACTAAACCTGCTATCTGGTGCTGCAAGGATATTAAGAAACTATGAAACAGTGTCTGCGGTGTAGGGGGACACAAGCTATGATGTTTGCTAAGTGCTTTGTAGCTAACCTGGTAGGCACTGAGGTATGTTGGTGGTACCTTTCTTCTCTGAGGCCTAACCTGTGACGGCTGGACTTACTGCTGGCTCAGTGTCTGACAGATCTGACTGATCTGAAACAAATTCAGGGGCTTCAGGATTCAGGGGAGTTTGTGACTGAGGGGCACTCTGTTCAGGGACTTCAAGAGTCGTGTACTGGGGTTCCCAGTCCGTATCCAGTTCCTCAGGAGCAAGGTTTTCCTTGACATCCTCTTGAACAATTGCCTCAGGGGCTTGTGTCGGGACGGCCTGCACATCATTGTTCACACTATCTGCTGTCAAGGTTGCAGGCATGAACCCACAGAGAAGAAGCATGTTATGGTGCAGGACCCGCTCCCTGCCCTCTCCATCATCAGACTTGACTACATAGATGGTAATGCTCTCATTACGCTGTTTAACAACAACATGAACAGTGGGTTCCAACTTGTCAGAGATTTTGTGCTTCTTTCTGAGATCTAGGTTTCTTACAAGGACTCTGTCCCCTACTTCCAAAGGCAGGGCAGTCACTTTAACATCCCAGCGCCTTTTGTTCAACAACTGCCTTTTTTCAGCATTCATTTACGCTAGTGGGTGTGTTTTCGAGTCGTGGCCTTGAGGGCTGATACCAAAGCAGAGGTCAGTGGTCAGTGAACGAGGCTCCCTGCCGAACATGAGAAGAAAAGGAGCTTCTCCGGTCACATCATTCCTTGTACAATTGTAAGCATGAACAAGTGGTCTGACATATTTCCTCCATTCCTCCTCCTTTTTCTCCTCCAGAATTCCCGAGAGATTGAGCAGAGTCCTGTTGAATCTTTCCACCAGATTCCCTCTCGGGTGTTAGGGAGTAGGGAGCCGGAGAATATTACGAGATTGTCGAGAAAAGCAACAACCTCTTAGAGATTAATACCTTCCATCACCTTCTCCATGGTTTGCTGGAAAGCTGCTGGAGAGTTGGTCAGGCCTTGTGGCATCTTCCTGAAATTCCATGTTCCAAAGGGTGTTGCGAATGCTGTCTTTGGCCGTTCAGCTGGTTCAACCCCCAGCTGATAGTATCCACTCTTGAGATCGAGAACAGTAAACCATTTTGAGTCTGACAGCAGAGTGAATGTCTCCTCTATATGAAGTAATGGATAGGCATCTTTTTTTGTCAAGTTGTTCAGTCTGCGATAATCCACCACCATTTGCAGATCTCCATTTTTTTATCGGACAAAAACAATGAAGAGGCGTAGGGGCCATGTGATTCTGCTATGATGCCTACAGCCAAGAGATCTTGGAGATGCCTTTTTAAGTCATTCAAGTCTGCCAGTGAGACACACCTTGTTCGCTCTTTGAATGGTATGTGAGGCTCCAGTTCTATGCGATAAGTGAATACTGAATTACTCCCCATGTCTATCATGTCTTGAAAATGCACAGGGCACTTCTTTATTGATTCTAGCCTGTATGCACTCTTTGAATTGTGGTGATATGGGTCTGTCACCAAAATCAAGATTGAGGGTTTTAGCAGGAGGCCTGACCTTTCAATTCTGGGACACCAACAGAGTATGTTCATGCTGCAGAGAAACATTTGATGGGATGGTCAAGTCAGAGGGCAGAACAGGCATAGCCCAGTCAATGGGGAAGCACTCAGCAGTGACTGTTTTCAGATATAAAGTAATTTTATGTTGGGAAACATTTTTGACTGCGAGTTTAAAGTTGTTGTGGGATTCAGGCTTTCCATCTATCTGGTCATAAACAATCAAACCTCCTTGTGTGGGAATTTCCTCCGAACCACCCGCAACAGCTTGGAACTCACCACCACCGGGTTTAGTGTGGCACATGCCCTTTAAAGTACACAGCTCACCATTCTTCAAGCAATTCTTCAACAAGAAATGAATACTTGACATTGTATGACTGGTCTGGGGTCACTAAAGCTAGGATGTGAAAGCATTGGTCTGTGCTACATGCATCTTTGGGGAACTGAGCGTCCACTTCAACATATCCAACATATGGAACTTTTTGTCCAGCTCCACTTTCAATGTTAAGTGCCTCTTTAATAGAGAATAACTGTCTGTGGGAAAGGTATTGAGAATAAAATGACTATGAAATGATTGTCACATGTGACCCTGTGTCAATTATGCAGTTGCATTGGACACCATCCAACCATGCTTTACTATCACAAGGTTCTCCAACACATCCACCTGGAATCTGAGAAATCTTTGTTGTATTTGTGGGTTCATGCAAGCGTTGACTCAAAACAGGGGAACTAGTTTGACAATGAGCTCCTGCTTATTCTGCAGCATGAACCCCCATGTGTTTAAAGACAGGTTTGGCTGGGGGGTTTGTCTGTTGTCGGCTTGTTAATTTTGTCTAGTGTGGTGCCTCTCACAAAGTGTCCTTTGCACCAGCTTAGTTTGATTAGTGCATTGAGACAGCATGTGTGAGTCTTCTCCACAGTTGCAACAAAACTTCCCAACCATTGTGGGACTCTCTGTGGGCACAGCTGAAATTGGTGGAGCTGTGATGCTGCCTTTAGCTCTCTGTGTGGGCTTTCGCCCGGCTCTGTCATTTCAGGGGAGGGGGACATTTTGGGCAGATGCATTTTCCGAAGGTCAGCCTTTAGCTGCCTGATCCTCTCCTCAAGCTGCTCCCTAGTGTGAGCATCAAGCACTGTGGGGACGTTGCTGCTAGGGGGCTCGGACTCATCAGTAGTGAAGTGTGTCTTGGCATGAACTTTGGTTGAGCTTCCCCCCATATGTCGCTTTCTCCTCATTTCCTATGTATGGGAAACCCTGATGTGTTGTGGTTAATTTTAGTGACCAAATTAAGGTTATTAGTATGCTTACGGCAAGTTTAGCAAATCAGTAACATTAATTAGTCACCATGCTAGGCTGATTTTATAAGTCGCTTTTGTTCATATTACGTTGTTTTGATGTGTTTTTAACTTTATAACTTTAGATATATTTCAATTTACTACTGAGAGTAACACAGGCTCAGACGGTCATAGCTGTAGCAGCAGTCAGCATGTGTGTGTGCTGTTCTGCTCTGCACTTACCTGCCTTGTTTCACAAAATAACATATTAAGACTTTTCCAGTGGTTTATAACAGTCGTCAATGTGTTAGAAGTGGTTTTAATTCATGAGAGTTTTCGCTGGTTTTACTCATTACACTCTGAGAACAGGTTTGACTGATTCAGAAGTGGTGACATTATTTTTAGGATATTTCGTTGTTAGGCCTATAACTGCATTTTTAAAAAAAATAAGAGATAGTCCCTTTTTTCTCCTTAGGGTGCATCACAGAGGCAGCACGGTGGGAGCACAAGGTGGTAACAGGATGCCAAAAAAAGGTTTGATTGGTTTATAATAAGTTTCACTATTTTTTTGCAGGTTTCACTGGTGTATAACAGTTTTCATTGGTTAATAACAGGTTTCTGGCCTAGGTTTTATTGACTTATAATAGGATTTACTGTCTTGTAACAGGTTGTACTGGTTTGAAGCAGGTTTGCAGCAAAGTTTTTTCGGGTTTTGCAAAATCCAACAGGGCCTGGGAACACATAAATCAATCAGAATCATGAGAACTGTGGATGTCTTCCTACTCAGTGGAGTCTGGTAGCCTAAATAAACATGAATGTTGAAAAGTATTCAACTGGAAATATCCAGCAAGGAAAAATCTTCAAGCATAAATAAATATTAAAAAGTGTTAAAATCCCTAAATACGTGAAACTGACCTGCTATCACTGAATTAAATTCATTTGCATAAAGATACAGATTTAAAGGTACTGTAAGTGATTTACGCCTACACTTTTTTTAAATAAGTGTCAAATAGTTCCACATTCTGACAGCCAACACTGACAATAGAGTTCGGTCAGTAATGTGGTTCTTAAAGTCTCTCAGTTCTGCAGTAAACCGAAATACATTTCTGAAATCCTCTCTCCTGATTGGACGAGAGTGGGAGCGGGATGCCAGAAAATGTCTTTTCTGTGTACAGCAGAGAGAAGGACCCATGATACTGACAAAACACTCTGTATAAGTGATGTCTGTCTGAGTGTAGAGCTATTTAACACATTTAAAAAAAAATAAATACCACTTGCAACACCTTTAAGTAAAAAGTAAACAAATGGTTATATGAGAAAGACTCAGAAGGAGAGACAGATGTAACAGCGAGAGCATTTAGTAATGCTGAATATAAAAGGGCCAAAGAAAGAAATGTGTTAAAGTATGTTGGTTACAAGAGTTTATAAATAATAAAAGCTGGAATGTGTGAGTAAAGCATATCCCATTTTGCCTGTTTAAATCATGTTAGCTATTGGCTACTATACCAAAATGAGTAACTGTAGTATTCTAGGCTGTTTATTGAAAGAAGACAGACAAAAGTCAAACTGTCGATGTCAAACCTTATTTTCAATGCCAAAATTCAAGGTCACTGTTCTGACCCCGTACATTAGATGTTACCCTACATAGGTTGGACAAAATAGTAAGAAAACACTTGGCAGTAGTGCAACTCAAACCGCACTACAAACTGCATTTTTTCAGAAAAACAGTTTAAACAGGATACTGTAATAATCTCTATCCGGGTAAGGTTCATTGCAGGACTGCTGGTAGACTGAAGTTTAGGCAACTAAACCTAGTGTAGACCTATTTCTAATGGATGTTCAAAAAGTAGGCCTGTTTTACTCTAAAACCGATAACCGGAAGTCTTCATTATTGTGTCTGACTTGATTCCGGACCTCCAGCCTGGTTTTCCATCAAGCGCCGCTTTCGCAAGTGAGCTGCATTGGCCCGACCCGACACCGGCGCCTGTCACATGGCTAAATATGGGTGTAAAGGGGTCAGTTTGTTGTTCAGATCCTGGACAACAAGGCACATTTTTTTAGTCAGAAAGTGAGCCCACTAATCACAAAAAGGAGGAAGACAAATCTCGGGACAAAGGTTGACTAACCGTGTGACTGCCGCCTGCAAGGAACTTTCGCTTCTCTGTGAAGTTTTCCGTCTCTCCCTGAGGACGCCGCTTGTTTACGCGACTGTCTTTGTGCAAAGGAGCTGAGAGTAAAAGTCCTGTGAGTTTTACTTTGGACAGCTTCAGCGTCTGTCGCTTCACGACTGTGGACAGCTGCGCAACAAGTTTTAACTCTGCGGTTGTCGTATAACTTGGGTCCTGCTGACTCACTCAGTAAAGGCCGAGAACTTCATTGCGATGGTTTAGCGGTCTCGCGCCCTTGTAGATCAAAGCGCGTGGGCACAGCTGATTCACCTCCATGGGTTGACCCCCCCACTGTCTGAAGATGATCGGGTCACCGGACCTGCTGGCGTTCACCAGCACTGAGGGGTTTGGGGAAGGAGAGGAGGACCAGCCGGCGGAAGCTTTACCTGAAGAGCTGTCTGTCCCTCTTCTTCCTCCGTCCAACCCCTGGACCACCTGTGCCCAGTTTCACAGAGACTTCATACTGGTGGCTGAATTCTCAGAGCAGGTGTGTGCTTTTAGTTTGGATAGAAAACTTCACTTGATGTATTTGGGAATCCTAAAAATAACTGAAAAAGACTCACGGTTAGCCATTTTAGTTTTTTATGGTGTAAAACTAGGAGTAAGAAGGGGAACAAAGTAGGCTATGCCTAAAGACTCGGTCTTATTGATCCCATGGGGAAATAAAAAAAATAAATGTAGGCAAAGTGTTAAAGCACCACAAAAACACAGCAGATAAAAATACCAGGACAAAGCAAACAAACAAAACATAAATTACGTGCAGATACATCAGTAAAGAGGGGTAAAAAATAATTAGAGTAATAAAAATACTGAAAGTTCAGAAAAGGGGAAATAAGTGCAGTTTCCTCATATTCTTGTGCAGAGTGACTACATGAAAAATACAAAATGTAGAATAACAACACATCCGGGCAGATATAGCCTAGTACAATGAAAAAGTAATGGTGTGTACTGAAAACTTATAGGATTCAATGTTGCTCAGTAATTTTGGCAAAACCAAATTCACGTGGACTATGTGAATCACCTGACATTGTTATTTTGTTTAAGTTTTTTATTTTAACAAAGCACCGAAGTTAATACAAATCCAAGTGATCCCATCTTTTTTTAATATACATATACTCATTTATTTATATCTTACACATGTGTGGTTTTGTTTCTACATTTTATCAACAAAATTAATGTTGCAGCTCAGAGTATGTCATGGCGACAGTGTTGCAACTAATGCTGAGTTGAACTTGTTTGTTCAGGAAGTCTCAGTGAGATTAAGATCTGTTTTGGCTCACAATCTGAAATATTGTTAGAAATATCAGCAACTAAAACTTAGAGGTCTTACAGAGCAATGAGTGGCTCTAATAGTAGGAAACCAGTCATTCCCAAGTCCGACATAGTAATAACATTTAAATCAGACCTCTCCGATGATCTAGTGTCACCCCTTTCACTTTGGACTCAACTAAATGTGAAGTAATGTGTCAAAATAAATTGCAAAGCACTGGAACTGAAAACAGAGGTATACTGATGTTTTGGGTATTACTGACAACATCCATCTTGGGCTGCAATGATGGTGATAAATGATCAAATAATTAATAGCTATGGTTAATAGATGCATTGCAAGTTTTAACTAGAGATTGAACTAAAAACGTCAAATTTGGACCATACTACAACTATATCTGTATCTATCAATCTATATACATGAGTAGAGCAGGTTTAGCACGTCATGTATATGGATTTTCTTTCAATATACAAGCTTAAAATTTTCAGGGGAAAAAAAACATAAGAAGCACATACCGTCAGTTGTTGTTGTGGGTTTTTTCAAATAATCATTTAGACCATTTGATTATTAAAAAAAAAAAAAAAAAAAAATTGCTACTCAATAGTTCCCAAAGGTTGCACCCAGAGCGCTTGTCGCCTTCGGAGCTGTAATTCAAACTACAGGTTGTACCTCAGCAATCTTTTAAAACCTGCCTCCACAAACAGTCAGTCATTCACAAATGCAAAACAAACCTTCAAATGCAACAGTGCTGATCTAATATGAATCTGGATTCTGTCACTGCATCACTCTATCCGAAGCGTTTAGTGGTCTTGCGGGGTCCATTGCATTGTGGTTATTAAGTTTCTACCTTCTCAGCAAAAGAGAATACTGCAGCCGTTTTTCCTGTTTTCACATTTGTGTATTGGTCTGGTGCCACTCAGTTCATTTTTGATGTCCAATGGCAGTTATCAACAAGCACTGGCGAAATGCCGAATACCAATCAGAGCAACAGAACCTGACCCCAACGAGTTAAGCAATGAAACTCGTAATGTAACGCTGAGTGAAATGTGTAAGTTGGGGCGTTGCTTGGTCTAATTTCAAGCAGAAAAAAAACACACATTCTCAAATTTGGCCAAACAGTACACTACAATGTGTTTCTGGACAGATTTTAGGCAGGAAATGGGCAATGCAAAAATCTTGATTGAAATTTTAATTCATGTATCACCAAAAGTATTTCCATTTTTTTACTGCCTAGGCAGTCCAGATTTTTAAAAGACCATCTTTCCAACGGTTGACTGTTTTCTTAATTTTTTAGTCAAATGACTAAATGTTTCAGACCTGCATCATATGTCCTGTTTCATGAAAATTTGACAGGGATTATTCGATATTTTCTGATGTGTTATAGACTGAAATAATGTCATCATGTCTCCAGGTAGGACCAAAGCCTGTGCTGACGATACCAGACGACCCCAGAGTCATCGGATCGTTTGACCTCAATCACTTCTCTGTTCGCATCATGTCTGTGGACTACCAGGCGTCTGGCCCTGGCCATACCCCTCCTGCATCTCCAGGCCCTCGCCTTAACTTCAGCGAGGACTCCAGAGTGGTTCTGGGAGATTCAGTGCAGGATGCGTTTGCATATGTCCAACACATGACTCTGTATGATCTGGAGGCTCGGGGTATGGTGCGTCCTTTCTGCATGGCGTATGTTTGCTCAGATCAGGAAAAGCTGATGGAAAACTTCTCCGAACTGTCGATGTGCTTCTCCCGAGCTTCTGACAGCCTCAAGACGGGAAACAGACAAGCATTTTCGATGGAGCTGCAGAGAAAATTACAAGAACTAGAGTAAGATCAGGAAGTACTTTGATGAAATTCCAGTACACACGTATCAGAGCCTGGCTGAAACATCAGCACTCTCACCTGCCGCTTAGCTGATATTAGCTTATCACAGATAAATCCACATTAGTGATACATCAATCATTATATGTGAGAAGAAACAGAAATAAAACATCCCAAACATTGGTTGATGATCACATTGATGTGATCCTAGATGTGCAAACAGTATACACAGTCCATACAGTCATAAATTTTGGACGTTGACTTTGAAAGTATAAATCTGGCTTCAAACAGACTCTCTTGAATATCTTGCCTGATTCTTCATTGGTTTAACTTCTTACCCTGCTGCAGTTGCATGCAGGTATACACCAAGACTTGATGACATTGCTGTTGGATGTGGTTACAGATAGAGATGTTCCAGTTCTGTTTTTTCCCTCCTGATACCGAAACAGGCAAGTTACTTTCTATGCCTGCTGATTAATATAACTCTCTCTGACTGTTTCAGGTACGCACGGTTGACTCTGCTTAGGGAGACAGAACTGCTGAAGACTGAAAATGGGTACACAGAGGTCGGAGAAAAAGTAGATGAGCTTGAAACTGTGGAGCGTTCAATCTTAAACCATAAAGACCTCCTCCGCCAGGTCACTTCCTACCCAAACAGGAAGCTGAAACAGCCTGACTTCCTGCCCTATGACCCAGCTGATTCCCTTACGGATCCCACTGTGTTACTGCCTCCTGAGCCTTGTCCCCCTCTCTCAAAATCCACCTCTGGCAGATCTGAGCGCCATCTGAAGTCTCTGCAGGAGCTTTGCAACTCCTACTTCCTGTCGCTAATGAAAGAGCAGCTCGCTGAAACAGAGCGCCGCCTACGTGGTGACAGGGGTGCGCTGCGAACTGCCCGGTTCACACATTCGCTGTCCAGGAGACTCACCCTCATCAACTTCCTGTTTGAGCCGTGGAGCCCTGAAGACGGAGATGAGGAAGAGAGAGAGAGTGCAGAGCTACAGGGGGCGACAGGGAGTGGCACCAATGTTTCTCAATCAGACCCGATGAGCCTGGAGTCATTCTGGTCCTGTGTGGAGGAGATCCCCATCAAACTGGAGGCAGGAGAAACCGGAACAGGGACACCTGACCCCAGTGTTGCCATGGAGCTGACGGGAAGTGTGAGCAGTGGTGACAGCATTGAAGTTTTAGGAACTGAGAAGTCTTATCAGACACAGCGTGTGGCAGCTGGATCTGACAGCAAAGGTGGGAAACAATTACGGTTAGGGTGGGTTAAATTAAATATCGTTGGGTTTGGGGGGCAAGAAAACAGCAATTACAGATTTTACCTTGTTATGCAAGTTTTCCTCCTTGACTTCTATGTAGTTAATCAATAAGTAATAAAATGAAGAGGACTCCATAGATCAATTGAGCTTGAATTCAGATTTCAGTATACGCCCTTTAACATGCCGTTCTTACAACTGAACCAGCTGACAGTTCATCTCTTTCACAGAAACACCAGTTGGGGTGACGGACACCTCTCACAGGCGAGCCACAGTAGATCTAAACGTCAGACGTGTGCGCGATTATGCCAGACGAGCCAACAGCGAGGACAGCATCGAGGTTCTCAGCACCACCGAGTCCATCTTTCCTGAGGATCTCACCGCCATCACAGAAGAAGAAGCAGAGCACCAACCTCTGAGTAATGGCTTTGAGAATGAAGAAGAGATACTGACAGAATATAAACGTAACAGAGTCCCCGAAGAGCAGATGATGTTGAATGCTTCTTTTGTAAATGACAGTGAGACTGAAGGGCCTGTTCAGGAAGGCAACGGTTGTGTTGACAGAGAGGAGTCCTTAAAGCAAATACCTTTCAGTGGCGAGGTTATAATCAAAGAGGAGCGTGTCTTTGAGTGTTTGAAGAGCAAACAAGTACATGGAGACAAACCTGAAAAGATGTCCAGAGTACTGCAAGGTAAAGCATCTGCTAGAATATTCATGTCTAATGCCCCTTTTAAAACTATGAGACTAGCTTAACTATATACTGTAAGCCTGCATCCAAACATACTTGGCTAGCTTTTATGACTGTTTACATATGATAGCAACGTCCACATTTGCCTTTACAGACTGCTTTTGTAAATATCTCTGACATCATTTATATGCCCTAATTTTTAAGACTTCCCCGCTAGAGTCATTATTCTCTTGTTTAAAGTAGATCATTGTCTGTAATATGTAAATGGCATAGTGAGCAGAGAGAGAAAAAAGCTTTTTTTAAATGTGTCCTAAGTTGCCAGTGTGCTTCTGTAGCAGTGCTTTTTGGGTGTTCTGGATGTTCAGTTGTAGGGTGTCTATTTTTGTAGCTCTGGCTATTATTTCTATGGGTTACAGCAGTTACATGAAGCCAATTAATGGCTGTGATTTGGGAAAATGGCATAATAATTGCTTGGGTGTAACGATATGTTTTAGCAATGATACAAAGTGTATTATTTACGATACATGGTTGGCAATACGATGCAAGAATGATATGGGCTCATGTGGAGTGATACGATATGATTCAGTTCAATGTCTAGGAATTGATATAGCAACTTTTTTTAATTAAAAAATAGATTAGAAGAAAATGCCTATTTCTGTTCAGTGGTAAAACACTGGATAAGCATGACACACTGAACTACACAAACATTCAGTACAAGTCCTCTATTTAATCTGTGTGGTCCGCAAAGGCTGAAAATCTCCCGTTCTCCTGGTGCTTCCCTGCCATGATCCACCGCTATCTGAAGCAACCCTGCTGACGCAATATATGCCCAGAACGTTGGAAAATGGCAATATGACCCAGAGTAATATTTATAATTATTCATTCAGGGTCGTGAGGGGAGGGGAGGGGCTGGAGCTGACATTGGGCGAGAGCGGGATACATCCTGGACAAGTCGCCAGGTCGTCACAAGGCTGACATTTAGAGACAAACAACCATTCAGGCTTACATTCACACCTATGGCAGTTTAGAGTCACAAGTTAACCTAACCTGCAAGTCTTTGGACTGGAGGAGGAAGCTTGAGCAATCGGAGGGAACCCGCACAAACATGCAGACTTCACACAGAAAGGTCCTACCCCAGCTGGGTATGAAACCCAGGACCTTCTTGCTTTGAGGCAACAGTGCTTACTAATGATCCACCATTCTGTCGTTTACAACTATTTACCATTATAAATGCAAAAAACCATCCACAATATTGGACATGCTAAATGCAAGGCGCAAATACTTTCGATATAATCGATTTTTGCTCTTTAAAGGTGATTTTAGATCAGTACGAGTCAGACTAGAAGGGCAAGCTGCCATTTACCTATCAATGTAGTTTGATTATAGGGATATAAACTGTTGCCTCAAAACAATGGATGTATTGTAACACGCCTTATAACTACTGTAAAGCCTGAAAAGAAAAGAAGCAGAAGCACACGGGTTGCATATTAATCAGATTTAAACAGCTTCATTAGGAGGTAAAGAGTGCACCTCGCCTAGAATAGTAATAATACAGTATTCTCACATTGTGCAGGAAAACCGTACGCACAAATATATCATGTCAAATCTGAACCAGGAAGTCTGTAAACAAACTGTGATGGTTGATCACAACATACTTTTCTCTCTGAGATAGATTTGTTGAAACCTGTCTGATCCTCTGAATGCTTTCTTGACCCGCTGCTCTTGCTACATAGTCAGTACAGTGTTACTTTTATAGATAGTAATGATAAATAAAATAAAGTTGTATTAAACTCGATTCATCCACTGATAATAACAGTGTTATTTCTGTTATTAGATAAAGAAGCAGTGGAGTCAATGCCTCAGTGGTCCGAAGTCCACACAGCGCGGCCAGTGCCTGACCTTCATGTGAACTTCGCCCCTTCTGTTACCCAGGCTGAGGTTGATCACTGGTCTCCGCCCTGCGCTCCTCTCAGGTTGCTGAGCGTCGATGAGGCGTCTGACTGCACCAGCTTCACTGGCTCCTCAGACGTAGCCTTTACCACCCAAAACGTTCACAACAACACTCGCTCAGATAAGAGGAGGAGGAAGGCTGCACTCCGAGCCCTCAGGTTCATCAAACAGAACTCATTCTCCCAGCATGCCGTGTATTGTCTCCTGAGTGGCCGGCCGCTGGTTGTCATTGGAGGAGACGAGCTTTTGGTCAGAAAACTGGTGGATGCTTTGACTCTCTTCCTTCCTGCTCCTGGTCCTGCTGTGATGCTGTTTTTGACCACACCACTTCAACTGACCGACCTGCTCACCTGGAGACTGATTGGAATTCACAGGTGCTCCATAAAGCCCAGTCAACAGTTTATCATCTGTCTTTGAGTTTTAATGTTTTCAATACTTTTTGATATGCTCAACACTGTAGTCATTGCATCATGCAAAGAAATATCCGATGTTTTGTGACATTAGTAAGAACAAATGAAAACTTAACTTTGTTCCGTTTTATCTTTTTTCTTTTCGACCAGATCGACCTCCAGCTCTTTGACCAGCGTCCTTCACTCTTTGACTCGCTACAGTCGTTATTTGGCCCTGTTGGACCTGGATCAGAGGACTCTGCACTGTCCG
>JAQFJA010000020.1:7568268-7579628 GCA_029874485.1 Naso brachycentron
ACAGACTTGTCATTCTTTAATGGGAGTTCCTTAACCAAGAGAGCACCATGAAATTCATCAGGTGACATTAGAGTGAAAGGATCATTCAAACTTGAATCACAAGGTTTTTACAAAACAGCAGAAATATTCATATATTATTTCCCACCTTAACTCCTCGTTGTCCAGGGTATCCCACTGGCCCCTGCACTCCGACAGGACCCTACAAACAAAAACAGACACATTAAGGGCAGTGGCGTGTCCAGACTTTTTTAACTGGGACTGCCCAAGTGGGGCGCTGACTTATGCAGGGGTGGCATGTGGGATATGATGATATGTCAATCACCCTAGCATAGTGGATTATGTATCAACGTACGTGTGCAGTACATACAAGCATTGAAACTGCATTTATTTACCATTTTTGTCTCCACTACCTATGTCTATTTGCAGTTACAAACATTACAGTGTTTGAGTTACAGTAACTTCAAAAGATTGAACAGAGTGGCACTGTACATAACATGATGTAAAGCTTCCATCTTTTGTTCTTTTAGAGATTACACTTTAAACACTTTAAAAGGTAGGCTTAATACAAATGAAGAAACAAACATTTTTGAAAATACAAATGCCAAAGTGTCAACAAAATAAAAATAAATAAGCCTAGCTTACTTGACAAAAAGGGAGAACACAATAATAGGAGCATATGGACAAAATATTTACTTTACAAAACTGTGCAAAACTTGTGATATGCTTCTACTGCCTCTCAGGTTTAAGACTGAATGGCACCTCTACTCGTCAAAAAGTTCAAACAGGCCCACCTCTGACTGGATGGATAACTAATCAAATGGGGTGGCACCTGGGGTGGCCAATCAGATTACAGGGGTTGTCCGTGCCACCACTGGCCACTTCCTAAACATGTCCATGACTAAGGGAACAGTGACATTCTTGAAAACATGCTAAATTGTTTTCTTGCTGTGAGTTTGACAAGAGGATTAATACAACTCTCATATTGTTATCTGTCAAATATGATCCTTATCTTAGCTGAGCACAAAGCTGGCTTTGTCAAAAGGCATCAAAACTTGCCCATCACCACCTCTAAAATGCACTAAATAACATGTTCTGTCTTCCACAAATCGGCAAAAAAACAATCAGGCACACTTCCCCAAATGTCCAGCTACTCCCTGATACCTTCTAGTGAACTGTAATAAAAGCAAGGCAACATACAAGTATTGAACGTAAACACAAACACAGATACACACATCAGGACGACTTACCGGCAGTCCTTTTTCTCCCGGAGCACCTTCCCTTCCAGGGTGACCCTGTTGACAAGTGGACAATATCTGTAGTTAGGCATGTGGTCGGGTTGTTCAGGCTACATTCCGATTCACAAAAAAGTTTGGACCCTACATAAAACATTTACAGAACAAAGGAAATCTTTTTAATGTTTTACTTCATCAACTTCATTGATTTTTGTAAATCAACGCATATTGTGAATTTGATACCAGTAACACGTTTCAGAAAAATTAGAACATGAAACATTCCACAGGTAAACAAGCTCACAGGTAACACGTGACAGTATCAAGATGGTATATGAAAGGAGCATTCTCGAAAAGTCACAAGCAAGCGACGTCCACTACTTTGTGAAACACGTGACTGTATAAAGGATATTACTACATGGGCTCTGGAAGTTTGCAAATGATTGCAGTCTGTTTGTATCTGTGTTTGGGAATTTCAGGACTTTTAATGAATCAGGTTTGTACATGAATACAAACACACATGTACTTACTGGGGGTCCGTCATTTCCAGGTAAACCCTGCATCCCTTTCTTCCCTTGAGGGCCCTGTGAGTCAAAGGTCAGACAGTCAATCATGACTCCCTCATCCCAAAGTAAAAAATCGAACTACAAGTGCCTTACTTTCTCTCCTGGCAGGCCTACTAACCCCTGAGGACCTGGAAAACCCTGCAAGAGAAACTGAGCATTAGTTTCTCTGTGCACATGTATTCAATTGAGTGATTGTTAGGAGTGTTTTCTGCTCGTACCAGGATTCCAGGGTTGCCTTGCTGTCCAGGTGCTCCAACGTCTCCTGGAGGTCCCTGTTAGAAACAGATAAATGATGATCTAACTTGTATGTGGCTCCACTGTCTCATACCATCATTATACTCACTATGTTTCCCTTTGAACCTTGCACCCCATCAATTCCTCGAATTCCCTGTGAGAAGAGAAAGGAAGACAGTTAATGTCACATAAGCATTTTGTCGAATGAACCCTCTGTTTCAAAACACATTTTCTCTTCCTGTCTGACTAAAGTAAAGAGAAAAGAAGGGTGCATTGCCTACCATCTTTAATCTTTAAAGTTTCCTGAGGCATGTTACATGTGCCTCTTCGGACAACAACTAAATTAAACTGAAAATAATCAGAAACACAATTAATTTTGACTCTACCACCTCCTTGCTTGAGGCGTTTATTGCTTAATTAATATAAACCAAGCATCAATAAGTAATTCTAAAAAATTAAAAGTGCTTCCTCTGCATGCTTTTAGATTGTTACAAATGCTAACTGGTGTTTCCACAAGTCCAAACATACAGTAAGTTATGCAAAATAGAGCAAAAACTGCTTGAGGTGTTTGCAGCCTGTACTTGGCAAAGAGGCATCCATTTTCTTAAATGAGATAAGAGGCCAACGGTAAGGCCAAGATAAGGCATTATCATGTGGTATCATCGGACACTGACACCACTATCTGTGTGTGTGTGTAAATGTGACACTTACAGACTGGCCTGGGGGACCAGCACGACCTCTGTGGCCATTCAGACCTCTGGAACCCTTAAATACACATCACAGTTACACATGATCAGATATAATTTCATGCAATTGAGAGTGTGTGCCCTTAAACTTCCATCGTTGTAAAGACCAAACGAAATTTTATGATCTCTGTGAGGACATTTTCAGAGAGCCTGAACATTTTGAGCAGTGCTTACTTCTTCTAAGGGTTGTTTTATGGTTATGGCAAGGGAACAGTTACATTAATCTGATATTATATGTAAATATAATCTCTTGCAGGGTTATCATGGAACAGCAATGAAATTACTGCTATAATACTTTCACATTTGGGAACATTCACATATTGGGGTTCTTGCTGAGAGATCCACACTATTCTAATGTCACTGCAGTAAATGTAAAGCTAAACCTGGAGACAGTTAACTTTGCTTAGCTTAAAGACTGGAAACAAGGGAAGCAGATAGCCTGGTGCTGTCCAAGAAGAAAATGGCCTTCCAACACCTCTAATGATCAATAATGGATTTAATTATTCTTGTGCAAAACCAGGCTACCTGTGCCCTCTGTACAGACTTTGTGTCAAGCTGAAAAGCTGCTGATTGTAGCTTCATTCTTTCGGTAGAGATATGGCGGTATCAACTGTCTCATCTTACTTTAATACAAAGTGTCTGTCTAAAAAGGTTTAACTATCCCTTTAAAGAAAAAACACAACTTTTTTGCAAATTTAGCCTAGTCATCAAAAGGTGATATGGGAGACGCCGTCTAAAGTCCTCTAAAATTCATCCAAAAATCTCCAGCACGCCACATTTACATGTTGTGACCGTGTGGTGACTTGCACATTCACCACGCTATGAAATAATATTATTTTTGTCATTTTCGAAGTCATTTTTCTGTGACCGAGGTACAGTGTCACCATGCCCAGAAAAGTAGTTCCTTGGTTTTTTTTCACCCACAGTGACAACATCTCTGTGGCATGGTGAATATGCACGGTCATAACATGTAGATGGAGGGTGTTGGAGATTTTCAGATGTGTTTTAGAGGGCTTTAGACGGGGGTAAGGGCATCTCACCATTTCTTCCATTGAAGATGCAAAATTGCTCGACCAGGGCGGGTATCAAGTAACCTACTGAACGCGCAGAGAAGGGAAAGGCGTCTATGCTCTTGTCCTGCATCGGGATTTTGGATGAATAAGCTACATTCCCATGAAACTACACTCTTCCTTTACGTCTGACAGTGTGTGGGTCTGTATGTGTGAGGTACAATAGCAGGCATAATCAAATATCTGTAACTGTGTTTTAGACTAATGCCACGTTACATGAAATTGCATTAAATGAGTCATTTGTTGTATGTTTGAATATCAGTATGTGTGTGTTGATTGTGTATTTACACTTACAGCATCACCTGGTTGGCCTCTCGGTCCCTGTGGCCCTTCAGAGCCCTGTGAAAATCACAACATTAATGCATCTTCTGCACACAGATACAAACCTGTTAAAATGTGAATATTTACAAACACAGTGACCTCTCACCTTTTCCCCTGGCTCCCCAGGAGGACCCACAGGGCCAGGCTTACCCCTGTCACCCTGAAATAATACACACAAAGAAGTTGGCAGCTGGTATCATGAATTATCTTTTTAACGCTCATTCAGTGATTCTCTCTCAGTCACTCAACCAGGTAACTCACTTTATGCCCTTTGTTTCCTGGGAGACCAGGCAAACCATCAAAGCCTCTGTCCCCCTGAGAAAAAGCAACAGATGAGTTCATATTTTAGACAAAGCAATGAGTCAGTAAGTGAACAGTGTGACGGTAACATCAGTTCTTCTTCACCTTTGCTCCCGGCTCTCCGATTACACCACGACCCCCATCCGTACCTGGGCGACCCTAATAAACACAAACAAAACAAACAAACAAGTCAGCCAGGGTCGATTCCTCACTCACATACTGTAATGATAAGATAATATTTGATAATAAAAAAGACTGCATCAAACAGTTTCACCCTTTTGCCGAGTCGTCCATTCTGACCCGGGATGCCCGGCAGTCCTGAAGGACCCTGGTTAGAAGCAGGTGAAGAAAGAGGTGGTGAAGGTGAAGTTGGTTCTCAAAAAAAAACTAACGATTATTTTTAATATCAATAAGTCTGCCGACTATTTTCACAATTAATTAATTAATTGTTTTTTCCAAGAAATGTCTAGAAAGTGTGAAGGTTTGCTAATCTCAATTTCCTCTAACTCAGTGTGACGTCCTTAAATTGCTTCTTTTGACAAGACAACAGCCAAACCGCAAAGACTCTTCATTTATTATCACAAATCACACAGAAAAGTAGCAAATATTCACCTTTAAGAGGCTAAACCAGCATTTCTTTTTACTTTTTTTTATCTGAAAAAATGATTAATCCATTATCAAAATAGTTGGCGATTAATTTTCTAGCTATCAATCAAATGATTTTTTAATGAATGGTTGCAGTTCTGTCCTCAAATGGTTAATAGAAAGAAGTGATGTGCTAAATGTTTATCAACGAAAATCAGCTAACTCACTGCTGGCCCCATCTCTCCAGCGGATCCTTTCAGCCCAGAGGGACCTGATGCACCCTGGGGAAAAAAAAAAGTTTACAAAATTAAGCTGCATAAAAAACTGCTTTGGGATCAACTGTCTGCAAGTGTGTGCGTGTGTGTGTGTGTGTGTGTGTGTGTGCGTGTGTGTTTGCACATGTGGTGCATATAATATATAATATACATTATGTACTGACAAACAGAAGCTTACAAATATGCACAGGGATAACATTTTGATAAGAAGTTATAAACAACAGCAGCCGTAAGTAAACTTTTATTTTTGCTAGCACTCTTTCTAAAGCAGTGACTTGAAGAGAGAAGCTGAAACCTGAGGAGAAAGTGTTGGTGAACAGTTCCTCTGCTCTTGTTTTTCAGCTGTGTAATTGGACAAAGATTGAGCAAAGCAGCAGCAACAGCACAGCAGGCTTTCGAGTTTACAACTTGGGGGCACCAAGTACTATTCTTGCCTGGGGCAACAAAATGAATAGAAATAGTGAAACGCATTGTGGGTTTTATGGGATTTTATAGCTGAACCATGAGCAAGACGTATACCTATTTTTTTCTGACTGTGTGAAACCTGATGCTGTCACATCAAAGATGATGAGGAAAATCATTTAAACGGTAAAACAAGAGTCTCAAGTTAGCTGTTATATAGGCTAATGGTGCTGAACTAAAACAAACAGTCAAAAATCTTTGAATTAAACTGCTAAATCTGGTTCGACTGATAAAAATCTGACTCTGTCACAGCCCTACCAGACATACTTGTTCACAGTTTCATAATAGAATTTCATAGTCAGCGCCTTCATAGTAAAGCATTATCAGTCATCAATAACATGAGTGAAGACAGCATCAATCAGAAGTGACTGATCATTAGTTTGCTTACAAATATAAAGTTTGTAGCCTTGATTGTTGAAATATAATCTCTGCAATGAACATTAGTCTTGTTGCAGTGAAAGTTGCATGTCTTGATGATTAAGACTTTGATCACAGGATCAGGGTTTTTGTTTACACTGATTGTTTTTTTTTTTGTTTCGTATTTCTATGAGTTTTTGTTCACGGTGCAGCATTATCATGAGAAAAATATGGTGGGTCCCCAGGATGCATTAATAGTGAGTTTACTCTGTACTTCTGAATGTTTAATGTGTCGTTGATAAAGGATGTGTGCTAAGCAACATCACTGACTGATGGTAAATTCAACAGGTCATTTGCAACCCAGCAAACACGGCAACTAATAAAGGAGGATTTGTGCTTAACTAAGACGTGTATTAAAACGGGAGACATTCTAGTCTCTGATTCACTGTATGTGCTTTCCCATCTTGCAACGCAGTTGTCAGCATTAACTGTAGATTGTTTTCAGTTCAGTTACATTTCCCAATAATGCTCAGGTTGCATAAGTATTTTGAAAATCTTGCAATGTTTCTGGTGGTATTGTCATGATCAGTCAATTGAATAATTTGAGTTCTCTTAGTTTCTAAGCTGAGTGTCAAGTTTTCTATGTTTTTGTATATGTATCCATGTTCTGTTGTGTTTCCTGTTTTATTTTGGTGACACTGCTCTGTGTCCTGTCAAGTTTCCCTCCTTTTGTGATGACCTGCCCTGATGTGTTTCACCTGTGTTGGTCTCCCCACCTGTGTCTCATCATCCGAGTGTGCATATAGTCTCTGTGTTTCCCTTTTGTCTTTGTCAGATCGTCTGTGGTCTTTCCCCAGTACTGTAGTCATCCCCTAGTCCTGTCGTCGTTCCCTGTTTCTGCATCTCCATCCTGCTTTGTCTTCCTGTCTGTTGCTATCGCTTTTTTTGGTTTTGTAATTTTTTCTAGTTTTTGCATTTGTTGCACTTTTTGGATTCTTTGGTTTGTTTTCAGTCAGCTTTCATTAAAGCTCACCTTTTGTTGAATTAAATCTTCTGTGTTAAAGTCTGCATTTTGCGTCCTCTTTTGTCAAAACCTGAAAAGTATTCTTTTTTATTCACTAAGTAGCAGACTAATATTTTTACTGTAAACTGTGTGACACATTTTATTGTACTTAATATCAAAGAATGAAAATGAAGAAAATGTATAAAATATATTAATGACAGCACTGCATCCCACAGTCTGTTCTCCAGGAGAGTTCTTATCCTTTACCTGTACCTCCCTGCCCTCTGATTCAGAACATCGAACACCAAAATAACAACTGACGTGATCTCACTCACCAGTGGTCCAGGTCTCCCTCTGAGGCCGAGCGGCCCTGGAGGCCCCTTCATAGCCAGCTAGAAGCGGAGGAAGAAAAAGGAGTCAGAAATGCTCAAACTGCAGTGTAGTTTAAGATGTGATGATCATATTTCACAAGTTTGAGCACCTTGGTCTGCTGCAGGATGGCCTGAGCCTGCGCCTCCTGTGCAGAAACCACAGTACCTGTCTTCGGATCGCCACCTGACTGGAACTGCACGCACACACACACACACACAAACACACAAACACACACACACATAAATACACAAGATGCTTTTGAAGGCAAACTCAGTACCCCACCCAGTGGCCAATACATAGCACTGCTGTTAAAGTCTTGCAAAAAAGATGCAGATGGGTAAAGTTTCTAGAGTAACTCTCTTTAGCTTCCACACTGGGTTACACTTAATTTAGATTTAGTCCACCTACAGATAGTTTATAGAGTATTTGGAACATCTGTAACAATTCAGCAACATATCAGCTGGGTTAGGGAAGCCAGTATTAGTTAAATATTTGTATCTACATATTGAACATTAGTTGAACATTTACAGACAATCAGTATAAAAAACAAAAATAAAATCTGTAGATAGAGTGAAACAGTTAAATTGTTGAATGTCAACTGATATGCTGTTGAAATGTTAAAAACAAAAACTCCATTAACTATTTGTAGGCAGACTATTCAGATAAAGTATGTCCGCACGAAACAGGACATGCAGGCAGGAAATAATGTCAGGAGAAATTTGGTTCAAACTTTAAAAAGTGGCTGTGTAATAATAAGAATGACGGGACTGCAGGAGGTGGAGAAAGAGGAGGGTGAGGATGAATTGTGAATGAAAGAATCTTCATCTTGTGGTGCTATATGTTGAAGATTGACTGATCAACCATGTCGCAATGTTATTGGTTCGAACTGCTTACTTAAAGCCTACATAAGCACACGCCAGATTTTGCTCCACAGGAGGAATATATAATGGATTTTGCCATAAGAAAACAAAAAAATGAGTATTTGTTTTTTTGGCATGTATTGTTAAAATTGGTGTACTACGACGGGTGATGTGATTGTAAAAAGGTTAAAGGCATTTCTATTTCAACTTTAAAGAAAAAATCTACATAACATAGTGGAGAAACGTAACACACAGATGGATAACGGTGTGTGGATGGATAACGGTGGGTCTGTAGTTTGACGAGTTTGAAAATGATATGAATTATATTTGACGGCCTTCACTGTCAACAGATGTCATCCCAAATAAGCACCAAATTCAGTTTTAAGTTGCCACATATGTTGAATACATGCCTTCAATGGGTTCTAAAAGGTGACGATCTCCTTGCAAAGTCAAATAAGTTTATGTAACAATCCTGAGTGAGCTCATCTCTCAGTTATGACATCAAAACATTTCCATTTGCCTTGAGGCTCAGTTGAGGGTTAACGAGACCAAATAACTGCCACAGCAACACGACTGCAGCTTGTCAGGCTTTAGGCAACATGTAAGTGTCGTCATGATACCGGTATGATCATGATGTTTCCTGGGGGACCTGGTATCCCATCAGCTCCATTCAGGCCTGGTCGTCCTGGAGGGCCCTGAGGGGAGACGGAGGACAACATTTATGGAAAACACCAGCGCACAGTTGACTCAGTCAGTCACAAAGCAAACGAAGGGCGGTCCTCACCAGCTCACCGGGGTCTCCTCGAGGTCCTACTGGTCCTGTAACTCCAGGGTGTCCTGGCTCTCCCTGCACACACAAACCAAAAACACAAAAGAGCATTGAATTTGGAGAAATTTAAAAGTCACTACAGTTGTATCTGCCTTTTCTACATGCAAAACTGTTTTTTGTGTATCTGAGAGCAGAGAAAGCTATAAGATAACATCAAAATCTACTAACCTCTGGTCCTGGAGGCCCAACTGGTCCTACAATCTGCGTTCCCTGCAGAAAATTCAGAGAAATTTACTTTATTTCAGAGGTGTTAAGATGTAATCCTTCAATCCCAATTCATTTGAAGGATCCCATTTCAAAATCATTATAGCTATCAATAATTTACCAATGCAGGACGTTTGATGATTACTAATATTTGAGAGTTTAAAAGTCCCAGGGCTTTGCAATATGGCTCAAAACTACAACCTCAGATTTTTTCACACCAAAACTTGATTTGTGCTACATTTGTAAGATTTTTTTTCCTTCTTAAAAAACCAATTACAAATGACAAATAAATTGCTCAAAACAGGTTTTGCTTTTATTTTAACAACAAAAATTAACAAAAACAGACTGAATTTCCCTTCTAGGATTAAAGTGCAAGCTGCAAACTTGCTTTAAAAGTGCACCATATTGTTTCAGGGGAGGGGGAAGTTGTTTACATTTGCACAGAAGCCTGCAGTTATTTGATAAAACATATTAACATGTAATTCTTTAACATCATAAATCAAAATAAAATAATTTTAAGGCTCCTGGAACCTCACATAAGCCTTGCAAGAAATAAAATCAATTTTAATTTTAAAAAACCTCCTAAACCTCAAAATTGAATTAGTCGATAAAATTGATTAATTGCCCCGCCCTAAACAAACCCAATAAAAATGTGACCGACATATGTGGGTTCATTTATTTGTTGTTGTTGTTTTTGCACAAGAAAAATATTATTATGATGCAGTGAGGATGACTTGAGATGGAAAAAAAAGTTCATTGTATAAAATGCACTGGTAAGCTTTGCATGCTTACATTTTTAAAAAACAACTGGAATAACCAGTCAAGAATGTCAGCGTTGAGTTTATTTAGCACCTTGAAAAACAAATCCATTCATGTGTTTTTCTATACCACTGGTTGACGAGTGTAAATTGATTTTCTGCTAAATCTCTAATGAAATATCAGTTCAAACCTCTCAGCCTGAGCAACATGACTATCGATAGTCATCTACCCATGGGTAGATAAAAAATCTACCCATAATAAAACAATTTAACCAAGCATCTAATGCCTTTCTTCTGCTATTTGACTGTGTTTGATACTCAATGTTGTGAATGTTTCAGTCCGGTCAGTAAGAACAATATCAAGCACACGTATGGTTGTGTTTGTGGTGTTTCTAATGTTTTTAAGCCTGTGTGTGTGTCTTTCCTCACCGCTCCCAAATAGCTCGGCTCTCCTTTCTGTCCTTTCTCCGGTATCTCCTAATGCGAGGAGATAGATAAAGACATAGGGCATTAATGAAGAGGAATAAGAGGCACAGAGGGTTAATTTTTTCATTCTCTACACAGAATTCATTTAAGTATAAGTGATAGGGTGGTTCAAGTTGGTACCTCTTTGTTAAAAGAGTACTCTCCTTCTCTCTCGGCTGGTCCATAGCGCTCAAACTCTTCCTCATATTCATACTCATTTACATGGTAGTAATCTGTCGTGTTGTCATAGTCTTCGTACTCCACAATCTGTCCAAGAAACACACACAGAGACAAACGATGAGGGACAGAAAGAGACGGAGGAAATAAGAACATAGAAAGCCAAGGTCATGCTGACGAGTCTTACCTCGTACTCAGTGACATTAGGACCTGCAGTCACCGTGGAAACAGACATGTCATCATAGAGGTCACTGTAGTCAAATTCCTCAAACTCCTCGACCACATGTTTCTTAGGCGCTCTCTCCACCTAGAAACCATAAAAGAATAGAAACAGAGAGGTTGGATGATATAAGCAAGTGTGACTTTTTGCTTTACACAAAACTTCAAAACTGAACTGTGTAATGGGTAAAATGAGCAGAAATTAAATGTTTAGGACATAACAATTACGGTTTGTCAATATTTTCGGCTGATTATCGCAGATATATCGGTATCGGCATATATGTTCTCTGATAAGTGCCGACAGAAGAACTGTTTTTAAAGGTCGGAA
>JAQFJA010000020.1:7655873-7666180 GCA_029874485.1 Naso brachycentron
AAAGGTTAAAACAAATTGTGCCAAAAATATAGAAACTAATAAACAATTACTCAGATAAACAATCAGAGTCACTGCTCTGTAAAAGTTTACAAGAACTTTCATAGGAATTCAGCTTCCCAAAGTTGTCTTAAGAAATAATATTTATTGCTGTTTTTGTTTTGTTTTGTTTTGTTTTGTTTTGTTTTGTTTTGTTTTGTTTTGTTTAAACCAGGGTGAAAATGTTTGACATCCATGTCAAGCTCTCAGTGACAAAACTGTTCACCTCCTCCATTCAGCCCCATTCATTTAGATGGTGATGTGTCTTCAATCAGCTCCTTGGTTTCTGCTGACATGGCGCAGCAGGTTGTTGTATGTGCACCAATGATGAATTCTTATCGTTGTTAGAAATTATAGGCCGGTGGCGATGGTGTCGTCCACGTATTTTAATAATGGAGTTCTCTCCATGTTGGGAGTTGCTGTCGTTATGCTAAACACAAACCTGGGTGGCTCTGATGTTGAGTGCGATGGTGAAGGAGGTGTGACCACCAGCCTGGACTGTCTGTGGTCTGTTTGTGAGGAAGCTTTACTCATTCTCACGCTCAGAATTCTTTTGCCCTCAGTCTTACTCTGGCAGTGTTGTACACTTCCTTGTCACAAAAACTAGAAGAAAAACAGCTTTTCCTGCTGCATGACATGCGTCAGAGGTGAGAGAGAAAAACAAAGAATCCCTCATCTTGTTTTGGTACAAACAGATTTGGTCTAGGAGAATTCATAGTCTGATACCAGCGACAAGACGATAACAGCGCAGAAGGAGAAAGAGAAACCGGACAGGAGAGACAATCAAACTTTGAGCCATCACAACAGACGACTGAACACTTACTAAAATACTTACAGAGGCACGATCAGAATCATAGCGATGACTTTACAGGGAAGATTTCACTTTCTAAACCTTTGGGATGAGACAGATGATGAGGGAGATGGAGGAGAGGGAGCTAATGGGCACCCTGTATCAGGTAAGTGTGTGTGTGTGTGTGTGTGTGTGTGCTGTTCATTTTTCCCTTTCTATTTCTCCTCTTTTCCCCTTTTTTGCTCTTCCTCCTCCCTGCGGAAAGCTTTCGGAATAAGCACATAGACCTGAAAAAGCGTCTGCAGCTGTAT
This sequence comes from Naso brachycentron, assembly GCA_029874485.1. Lineage (NCBI taxonomy): Eukaryota > Metazoa > Chordata > Actinopteri > Acanthuriformes > Acanthuridae > Naso > Naso brachycentron. Next base: position 7,657,011 of record JAQFJA010000020.1, read on the forward strand.
CATGTTTTGTAATGTTTTTTTGTCCAAACATCCAGCAGGAGGCAGTAAGTGCAGTGCTCCAGTCTTGCTGTGATTTACTTTGTTTGTTTTTTCTTGTTGAAGCGGGCACACTGGTTGAATTTATCCATACAAGTAATACAAGCCTTCCTCCTGTGTGCTCATCCTTCCTTGCAGGGTGTGCAGACCTGAACAGCCTGGACACACTGAGCCCCCAGGAGAAGAAGAGACAAGGTTACATCCATGAGCTGATTGAGACTGAGGAGAGATATGTGGAAGACCTGCAGATTGTGCTGGAGGTAATGGAAGAGTGTCCTGCTTAATAATTCATGTATGAATGCGTACAGTTATTCAACCAAGCTGAAAGACATCAAAATGGTCATTATTTTATGAGAGTTGTGTCAGGTAGTCTGATAAAACACCTGACAGTTTGTGTAAATCCCTCATTTTCTTTCAGTCCCAACACCTTTATTACTGTATTTTGCGTGTGTGTGTGTGTGTGTGTGTGTGTGTGTGTGTGTGTGTGTGTGCGCGTGCGTATATGTGTATGTGTGTGTTTCCTTTTCCCAGGTTACAGAGAGTGGAGCAAACAGAGAATCTTAAGGAGGCTGCTGGAACTGGAGAAGGTGAGAAAACAGTTACTAGCTGAAAACATAAACGCACACAGTCATTTGTGTTGCACGTTCGGCACAGATACTTCATCTCAGTCCAGCTCTTCTCTACTCCTGTTAGAGGCTGGAGGACAACAGAAGACACACCCAGTCATCAAAGATCAGCAGGCAATTGGATCAGGAGGTTCAGGCCACACCCACTGAGATTCTGAGGTTTACCATGGCAACAGAGGCAGCGGTCTCTGTGGGAACAATCACTGAGGAAGCGGAGATGGGCTCTGATCTCAGCCAACAGCTCAGCCAATTGGAGAAGGAGAGGGCGGAGCTGCAAGAGATGCTTTCTAGTAAAGAGTGAGTGAGCAGCAAGCCGAGACCATTCAGTTCACATACAGCTTTCATATGTGACAGTGTGTGCATCTTTTCAAGCCATAATAAATGTGAGATATCCATATTTATGACACTGCAGCACATAAGGGAGAAAACAGCTTGAGTTGTTTAAATAGATTAGAAGTGGAGCTGCACCTTAATATAGCATTAGTGATAGTTGCTATGGATAAAAAGTCATTAATTTCTGCTCTTGAGACTGAATTTGTGTTGCTCTTGTGTTTGCAGTGAAGAACTGAGATGCTTGAGGTCAGAAAAAGAAGAGCTGGAGAAAGAGACTGAACAATGGAAAGCTGAACAGACAGAAGAGCGAGAGAAAGACAGGCAGCAGCATAAGTATGTTTAAGAAATGTTCCACTGATGTGAGCAAATGATGTGTCATTTGACTCAACAGACAATACACAATGTATTACTATAGCTCTGCTATTTGTGAGCTTGAGAGTGTTAAAATTTGTTAAGTTCTGTTTGTGTTTTTGAAAAGGCATCTACAACATTCACATTTACTGGGACTTATTCTTTGAATATATGGTGGTGTTTAAGGAACTGTCACTGACTGCTGTTGGAATCCACTCATGCTTATTTCACAGATAACAGCTGATGTCTCTCATACACATTCTTTGCAGTTACATAAATGTTGGAGCATTATCATCAAGGCCCACTGCAGAAATGTCTGAATGCAAATAATGTCTAAATAAATAACAGGCAGGCAAGAAACAGACGAACGGGTGGTAGTATGGGTGATAGTCAACAATACAGAGTTATACAGAGTTCTTAAAGTGATATTTCACCACAGTTTCTTTTTTGTATATCAATTTCTCACTTAGATTTCTTGAATTAAAGAATATTTTTTTCCTTGTAGTGTTCTTCCACAGTGAACGGGTGATTTTAAAAAATGCATGCTCCCGTGTACTGACAGTCGGGCGGTACACGCTTGAAAGCATTGAAACGATCCAAAAAATGTCCATCCAAAACTCTCAACAGCTGTGTTATAGTCTCAGTCTTTCTTATCATTTGGTATGCTCATACTTTCAAATTTAGCTAAAAAGTTACTAAATCCAACACATCTAATGTTTTTGTTGCAGGTTAAGGTTATTCTAAACGTCGGCGAACTCCGGCTCAAATAAAGATGGTTCCATCAAAAACTGCTGAAACTCCTCTCTCTGTCTGCACCGGCCATTGTTGTTTGCTTTCAGGTTTGGGATAACTTGTTAGTATTTTTTAAGAAAAGAACATAAGGATATGCAAATAAATATGGCTGGTGCAAAGAGAGGCAGAACCATATTTATTTGAGCCGCAGTTTACTTGTGTTTAAAATAACTGTAACCCGCAGCACAAAACACTGTAATGGATGTTTTGGATTTAGTGGCTCAAAAGCTGAAATAAAAGTGTTTTGGAAGTATTGAGCTTTTGACACAACAAAGAAGACTATACCACAAAAGACTATACCATGTGAAGCTGTTAAGAGTTTTGGGTGCAAGTTTTTAGACAGTTCTGATGCTTTCATGAGTGTATCGCCATAGACTGCCAGCACAGGGAGAGCGCATTTTAGAAATCCTGTGTTTACCGTGGAGGAATGCTGGAAGGAGGAAAAAAAAATTCTGTAATTCAAGACATCTAAGGGTGAGTAATTGATTAATAAAACCGAATTCTGTGGTGAAATATCACTTCAATGTGAGTCTCTACTCTAGTCTGCCATTAGATCAAGCTGGAGAGAGACACTTTTACACTTCAGTTGTCCCTAAACAACAAATATACAAACTGTAAACAAACAAACTGATGTTATACAAAGCCAGCTATTAATGTGGACACAATGTGTTGGTGTGTCTGATACATTTTGCCTGATATCAGATCTGATCCCATGGGTGTGAGACAGAACAGGTTCCTCTGAGAAAATACAGTGGATACTTATTTCAAAACCATAGGTCCTAGGTTTAACATCAAGGCTTAGAAATCCTCAGCTAACTAATTGCTGTCTGTTGAGGACCTCTACTATGGCAGCTGGTTGTGTTTTTATCATTTTTTTGTTAAATTTATCCAGTGCTTTTGTGTTTCTCAGACAGGAGTTGGACCAGTTGAGGGCAAGGATCCAAACTCTTGAAGACAGAAATCAACCTGCACAATCTGAGTCATCCTCTGTCTGTGCCACACCGCCTGAGGACAATGAGGAAACTGAGGCTGGAGGAGCAGGTCTGGAAGTTGGAGAGGAGAGGGACACTGGAGGTGGAGGTGAACAAGAGAAGGAGGGAGACAGAGTTGAGGAACTGGGTACAGATGCGGAGAAGAAAGAAAGAGAGAAAGCAGCACTGATCATCCAGTCACACTGGAGGGAGCACAGAAATAAGGTATGTACAGCATGTTAATGTAATAGGAGCTTTAAATGTGATATGTTGGGTGACAAAAACATTATGTATAAAAAAATGTTCCTGACTAATGCTGTCAATGGATTTAAATTTGTAATCAACGTAATCATAATAATAGGTTGTGATTAATCATGATTAATTGCTGTGCTGCATGTGCATGCCGGATGATTTCTCCATCACCGGGCTATCTGCGTTTTAGGCGCGTTGAGACACCTTCACTAATCCGGCCAGATAACCATCTGTGATGGTATTATGGGAGGAAGTTGGGGTCAAACTTGGTCATGTCTCTACATTTAAAGCAAGGAAGGAATCTCTGTCCGCTTGTCTGTCACTTATCTTGAGAAATGTGCATCTAATCTCCTTCTGGCAGGTAGATTGCTGGCAAAACATAAAGTGCCATGTTCCTGTGTGAAGTTGTTTGGATGAGCGGCTCTCATCCAAACAACCACTCTGCTACTCTGTTATGGCAACCCACGCTGTGGTCGTAGGCTGGAATGCATCTGTAGTACTAACTGTTAATGACTTGAAAATGTATTAATGTAAGGCAATCATAGGCACTCTGCTCTGCTGGGCTGCATGTCATGGAGCTGTGCAACCCGATGAAGCTGTAAGCAGCAATGTTATAGGTCAAGCAGTCAGCTGGCATTTTTTAACAGACACTGCGCCGGGGTGATTATTTTGCATTAAAATCCAATATATGTGTGAAAATTTCCAGATGAAATGTGTTTACGTTGACAGCCCCAGTTCATCTCCTTCTCTCTGTATTCTATTTTCAGGACATCGTGATGTTGCAGTCAGCTTTAAGAGGCCACCTCCTCAGAGAGTCCCGGCTCAAGGACCTAATGAAAGACACACAGATCAAGGTTTTACACACACACACACACACACACACACACACATACCAAACACTTGCATACTGACAACCAGTGACTTATTTATATGACACTTCAGAATCATCATGTTTTAGTGTGGTAATCCATCCATATCAGTATCAGAGGTAAATTTCTAAACTATTGACCAACTGTAATAAAAAACAACAACATCATTTTGGGAATATAACTTGTCTTGTGAGTGTTGCATCTGTTTGGAGTGTTGGTCGTGCAGAACCTTGAACAGTAACACTGGCCAAATCCCATTTTACCCCTTGCCCCTACAGCTTATCCCTACCCCTCCATTTTGTGCATTGACGTTTAGGCATAGTGTCCTGATCCTTGTTGAGATAGTAGTGTAGGGTGAAGTGTTAGGACTAAATGGCCCTTCAAAGGAAGATTTTTCAAGAGCACACTTCAAACGGAGGAGTGCGAGATTTGCCTTGCAAATCATCGGCAAGATTGCCGCAGGAGAGACAAAGGTGACCAAAGAAACTCACAAATTAAGTATTTTTTCAGGCAATAATCATTTTAAAAATTACAACAGCCATTATATACTCCACTAGATCATAATTTGTGTTCAGTCGCATCTTTTGCACGAGTGAAGGGAGTACACACATCCCGTTTATATGAGCCCATTCAGAGGGGGGACTTTCCATTTTCTGTTATAATTACAGCCAGTATAACCATTATTGCATTTTGACATAATGTCTGTGCTTGTAGCATCATCTCGTAGTGTTTTGTGTCTTACCACTCCGTTTCCATACACAGCCAAAGTGGGACATCAGACATCATTAACAACGGTCGATATAACCATTATTGCTGCACTGTATTAGTTGTGAATGTCCCAGACATGTTGGAAAACTTAACGACGTCATGTCTGGGTTCATAACATCATCTGAAGGTGCAGAAAGTCGTGTTGTTCAGCTCCAGCTAAAAGATGCTGTGTCTGCTTACTGTGAAAGCCATCAGAGACCACTGATGCTGTATTGCGTTCTTGTAGGGGTGTCTCATTTTGTAGGGGTAGATTTCAACCACTACCCCTTTTAACTTTGTCCAAGGGACAAGGGGCAAGGGGTTGGGGAAGAGGTTGGGGTAAAAATAAGAAATGGGACTGGGCCTGTGTCTTAAAGATGCAGTTTGCACATGAACAGGAGGGGCAGTGTTGTTTAGTATTGAGATTGTGCTATGAAACTAGACGTCCTCTTAGATTTTAGGTGTTGTCATGTCATGATATGGCTTAACTGATGTGCTTTCCTAGTTTTAAAAGCTGTATTACACTGAAATGATGTAATTTTCTAAATGTACCAAATAGTTTTAGCTGCTCAAATATTTGACTCAACTACCAAGAGTCTCTCTCATACCATGATTTGTATCATAAGCAACTGTGTCATGGAATGGAAAAATATTTGCACAAACTTTCTCAAGTCCATATTAAAAGATGTGGAAAAGGAGACTAAATCATAAATATACATACATGCTCTTGTATCAGCCTAGAACAGTACTTCTCATTTTGCAGTGCTTCATTCTCATCTCCTATTTTCAGGCTGTAGAGGCGACAAACCAGTGCAGCGATGTTGCATCCTCTGAAGAAGGAGAGGTGGATGAGGTTGCCTTGACGATGGTACAGTCTGCATTCAGGGGACACTTGGCTCGCTGTTGTCTTTCAAAAGAGAGGTGACTCAATTTACACAGGAAAATGTTTAAAGAAACGATCCAGTCACGCATACAATGCATTTCATGTGTGTATGTGTGTGTGTGCAATAGCTCCGGGTTTTCCGTGCCTTCACCAATGGGAAACAATTTGCCCTCGCTGGTACCAAAGAGAACGAGCTCAATGCACACACCGAGCGGAACAGGTGAGATTCATGCGTCTCTCTTTTTCAAACAAAATATAAATAAATCTTTTAGGCCAACGATGCGGAGCATAGCATTTCTAGAAAGGAAGCTCAAAAAAGCTTTGAAAAAATGCTGCTGTGACACTGTGTTACTTGCCTGTCTCATCCCATCCCCATGCAGTTACCCATCTGTCGGTCTCTTGTGAGTGATAGCTTAAGTTAAGCCATGTTAGTTGCTTTAGCTTTGTGTATACAGTATTAAACACACACTTTCTGAAAAAAACACACACAAATTATTAGAGAAGTGCTTATAGCATTCATCTGCTTTGTTCAGTGGCTGTTTCATAACCTTGAACTGCTTATGTTTTCCCCCTGCTTTCATGAGCAACAGTTTAGTGTCACGTGTTTTTTTTGCTGATGATTTGGCCTTGAAACATAGAAAGGGATTTAACCGGAAACATACCATCACTACAACCGAAATCCTTCTAGGCAAGTCTTGCCATTCGGCAGCTGTCTTGGCAACCCCCTGGCCAGCTCTTTTGTGATAAAAAAAAAAGACCAGAGCCCTTCCTAAACGAATGGGAAGGGAGCCATAACTTCACTTTCAGTGGTCACTGGGACATAAAAACAACATATAGAATCAGCGGCCAATTCAAGAATCAAGAATCAAGGATCAAGAATGTTTTATTGTCACATGCAGCAGAACTACAGTGAAATTAGATTTGCTCCAACCCACTAACTGTGCTAATAAAAACAGTAAGTTTTAATAAATACACATTCCAAAGTTACTAAAAAAACCTTCAGTAAAAAACAATATTCAAGTGCAAATATCTGCCAATAATGTGCGCAAAGAATGCCAGCAGCAATTACCTTTGATACCTATGAGTTTATGAGTCATATGGCTTGTGGGAAGAAACTCCTTCTCAGTCTCTCAGTTCTTGTTCTGAGGCAGCGAACACATCCAGAACGTGACGAGGGTGGTGTAAGTCTTTAATGATCTGTTCTGCTTTGGATTACTTCTTGCTCAGTGATATTTCCCAGTGTGCAACAGCAGGGCTTCGCCCTGCTCTCAACCGCAAAATCACTCATCATCATATACCCAGATGCCTTTCATGACTAGTGATGGATCTTGCTGGCACACTGATCTCATTACGGGGGTTTTGTCTCCTGTGCACCAAGTGGAACTTTGACAGACTCTTATCAAAGGCAGATGAGAACACTTGGTAGCTCTGATGCTAAGTAGTGCCCTTACCAACCAGACCCTAAATATCTAAAGTTGCTGCTGTCCAAGAGTCATATCCTCAGCTTCTGCCTGATCATAATGACTGATGGACTTCACCCTCATCCCCCCAGTGATTTCCCCTCCATCTCCCTGACAGTAGATGTATGCGAAGAGCAAAGCAGGGCTGTCAGTGTTTTTTTTTTTGGTCGATTTGGATTGCCCTTGCATTAATGGGTAATGGGCTTAATTCAGAGATTTTGGACAGTACCAGTTTTAGATTGTTTACAAACTTGCAATCATTTACATGGCACTGTGTTCATGTATGTGGAACATCAAAGAAGAAACTTTAATTCAAGCGTAGCTAGGTTGATTTTTAACAATAGCCTGCACGATCTATGCATTGGATGGATGTGTCAGAATTAGCCTTGTACTGAATGTGTTGTGTCGATGCCAAGGTGCTGCGCCCCCACATAAAGAGGATGAAAAGCAGAGTGAGGAAGAGGACACCGCCCACTTCCCCAGAATGTCACTCAGAACAGGTTAGAGAGAGCAGACGTAACCTTTTTCTGTTTTGGCTGTTAAGAGCAGCATGTTGAGTTCAGTTTTGCAAGTATATATGCTGTTTACTTTCAACACTAATATAAAGTTTGTTGGATGAAAATACTGTATGCTAAATTGAGAGCTAAGCCTTTATAAAATTGTAAACATTTATGTTGAAATATGCAAAATGCAAACTACTTCCAAGTAATTGCACATTTTGTTATATGCTCATTTAGTCTTTTTTTTTTAGTGCTGTTAAGGTTTAAATGGAAAAAATAAAATATCAAGATGATCGTGTTTCCCCTGCAGACCAAACAGAGCTTCATTGCACAGCTGATTCTGGTGGAGCCACTGCAGCTGATTCTGATGACTCCGACGACATCATCGTGTCTCCATCACGTCCCATGAGAAGCAGAGAAGTCTTAAACTTATAGACCTTCTGGGCTGTGTGTGTGAGAGGGAAAGAGAGTAGGCAGAAATAGACTGTGCCCATGTTTCAAATGCATCAAATCATTATGGTTTGGGTTCTTACAGAACCTGCAAATAATAGCTGGGATATTCTGATATTTGTCAGATAACATTAAACATAAAAATTGTTTGCTGTCTGCTGATTGTTGTCTGTGTAAGCACATTTTTTTGTCTATAGTAAGTAACCAGAACGTTCTGTGAACTGGCTGCAGGGTCTTTTATGACATGTAGTTAAGAGGCACATAAACACCTCACTCTGATCATGTAACTTTCCTCATGGTTTTTAGAATGCTGTCAAAATACAACAAACTGATGCATCCAAGGTTTGATGTGATGCTAAGTGATTTTCTTTCATTGTAGCCAAAAGCACTCACATGAACATAAACTGGATATACCCTTTAATTTCAAGGTTTTCTTCTTGTAGTTTCTTATTTCTGCCAAATAACCCACTTCAAGTGCCTTCTGCATGGATTATAATCAAAGTTTATTTCACTTAACCTTACTGGTCCAAGTGAGCTACATCACAATTCATCTGGATTTCACAGGCTTGAATTAATTAATGAAATATATTTTGACAGGCCTGGATTGTAACATAAGCATCATAACACTAAATTTATCATGTATGCTAAATACATTAAGTCTCATTCTGGGGTATGATCAAGGGATGATTCTCAACTGATGCACTATTGAATCAAACTGTGAATAAATTATAGATCAGTCTGCTGCAATACTAAACACAGTCAGTACAGTGGAGGATACACAGGAAGTATGTCTTAAGCCAGAGTCTGAGCTGTGAGGAGTCAAATAACCTATAGAGATGTTAGCAAAGAGAATGGACGAGTGCAGTTTTCTCCACATGATGTGTTTAACTTAATTTCTGA
>JAQFJA010000020.1:7687474-7699844 GCA_029874485.1 Naso brachycentron
TGATGTTTTTGCTTTAAGTTTCATGGAGCACTCAGTGATGCATGAAGTACTTCAAAGAAAATTGATTTTTTAAAATTTGCTTCTGTTTGGATTGTTTGAAATGGACAGTTAATATCAGGAGTCAATCCTCTGTAGGGGATGGATGCATGAAAAAAGGCTGCATGTTTCTACATATAAGAACTTTGAGAACATAAGAGTCACCCAGTTTGATATTATTTAACCACACACAGCAACAACAACAACAACAAAAACAGCTTCATGGGTCTACTCTGGGCTGTGTAGCAATATTAGAGCCTTTTAATGTACTTGTAGTGGACCTACTTTGTAGATGAATGCCGCCCATGCTACTTTTCTTCTTGTTCAGCTGCTGTGGGGCTGAAGGCATGGCCTTTCCCACTCTTTTGTATCAGAGGACCCACATAGTACAAGTACACCTTCCCCTTTCCTAACCTCCTCTTCAACCGCTTGTTTACACTTTGTTGTCTCTCTCGGATCTCCCTCCCCTCTACCTTTTCCCCTCTTATCCATCATGCCCTCTCGTTCCATGCCCTTACCCTGACCAATTGAAGGACGGATGAGGAAGATGGAGAGGACGAGTCGGGTGCCTCACGGGGCGGTGTGCACGATAACCTGTATCGCGTTCACATGCCCAGTCTCTACAGCTGTGGCTCCAGCTACGGTAGCGAAGCTAGCCTGCCCGCTACAGCCCACACTGTCAGCAATGCCCCCGTCACTGAATACATGTGAGTTAGCACCCACCGCTAGCTAGATGCTAGCAGGATCAATACACTGCCTGCCATAGGTAGCTGATGCTTGCGCCCCGTGACCCAGACTAGCAGTATGGTAATATTCACTGCCTGCGATACGGTACCTTAGAATAGCTAGTTTTTTGCTATGTATGGCTCGCATGTCCTTTGTGACACACTGTCAGCAATATTTGTCACTCGGTGAGTTAGAGAACCCTTCACTAGTTTCCCCTTTGATTCTGATAGAAAAGTGGCTGCCTGCTGTATCAGCCAGTCTGCCTGTTTCAGTCCACAAAAACCCTGTCAAAAGAGACTGTAGGTGTGCACTCGCCAGAGTAAAAAATAATTTCACCCTGCTTGCTACAGTTTGCCACAGGACTGCTTGCTCTGAACACAACAAGAAAAACAGAAAAAATAAGCATATACATCTGTAGTCTGCCACTGCTTGCTTTTATTTTAGCTGTGAGCTAAGCAAGTGCTATGCGGTGTTTGCTGCTAAAGAAAAGAACTATAACTCTGCAGCAAGAAACAAGAAAAATGGAAAGTATCTTAATTTAAAAGGCCATATGGAATTTTGACTTTTTGACTATTTAAGGACCATGTTGTTGAATGTTTTTGGCCAATAATGAATTCTCTGTTTCCACAATAGTGATGATGACTACATGCAAAAGCAAACCAAAGAGTTTTAAAGTGATTCGCTCTCTGCCATGTAGCCAGATAGTTTTGGTCCACATCTGAATGGTCTCAGACTTGACACTTTGCAGAGATAGAAGTAAATCCCTTACAGTGAATGTTGCTTATATTTGTTTTTTGTTTTTTTTTGGTCAAGGTTAATCTATCTTTGCATGATTACACAGTTGTGAGCATATTTTTTAATTTGTCGTGCTTGTGGAATTTAAAATGCAAGAGCAAGAGACAGCTGCCAACCTCAAGATTACCAGCTGCCAAAGGACCACATTCACAAAATCCCTGGAAATTAGTTCAGTAATTCAAAGTAGACCTTTACATTGGACGATGGTTTGGCGGTAATGTAAAGTGACCTTTTACAGTAAATGGACGAAAAGATAGAAAACCACCTCTTTGCCCTTTGATTATTAAGATTTTACATTTTATTTTAAACTGAAATGGAGCTTTAAATATGGAACAATAATAATGTGTTGAGTAAAAATACATTTGACTACATAAAATCACCTTTTTACGTTTCCCTGTAGGAACTATGGTGTTCCTGCAGAAACATTTACCTTCAGTTTATCAGACATGTAGAATATTTTTTTCTGACTTTTATCATCAGTAATCAGCTGTGTTGTTGTAGATCCAGTGTTTACAGTATTAGCTCTGATTTGGCTTCCTATTAAATTGTGCCTGTAAGGGATATTTGAAGCTGATTGAATGAATATTTTATATTTAAAAATCTGTCTTAAAATCCTTAAAAAGTTGGAATGTTGTTCAGCAAATGACAAATATATACTTTTGAAAAATGTGTCTAAGACACTGATAAAACTGCTATTTCCTGAGACAGTGTCCCACTGTGGGACTTAATAGTCTTTTGTGCATTGTAACAAAAGAATGTTAACCGTGTGACTACGATGGTGGCAGAGGTGTTTAATTTTCTGGCTCTATGGAACCAGCAAGCTTAAGTCCCAGACTTGTGATTATTACTGAGGCCATTTTTCAGAGTCATGTAGTCGTAATCATGAGCAGACAACAGCTCAACAACTGAGAACCGGTGGCAGAACGACCACATGCAGTAACCTCTTATTCTAATATGCAGGAGCCAGAACGCAAACTTTCAGAACCCTCGGTGTGAGAACACCCCCCTGATTGGCAGGGAGTCCCCTCCACCCTCTGTAAGTGCACACTTTCTAGAACACACTCTCCCTCCACTATCTTCCAATACTCACAGTGCAGCTGGGAAATATTTAGAACTGCAGACCCACAGAGAAGGCATTTTATAATTATGTAACAAAGGAAGCATGGCGTTCATAAGTGTAGCTGTATTTTCTGTCTGATAATGTCTGACTTTCATTGCATGCTAGTGTGGATATTGGAAGGTAGTCCCCTATCCCTACACCACTGCAAGTGTTCTCTGTGCTCAAACTAGACCGCGATCATGGATCGTCTTTATGAAGGTCATTTTGGCAGCCTGGGATAACTGGAAGTGTGAAAAAGAAGCCTGTTGTTGGATTTGCATTTTCATCAAAAGAGATTCTTGCCTCTGTTGAAAACATGTAATTGGTGGGTCATGCTGAACACAAAGTTGTACTCTATTTCTGATGTAAAAATTCTGATTGGTTTCTCTGTGGCTGTCAGTGCCACATGAGGAGAACTTATAAGACCATGTAACAACAGATAACCAGGTCAGAGACAGGGTAACGCCAGTCTTGCAGATGTCTGAATTGCACCTCTTGTTTTTATTTGTCAACAAAAGGTTGACTAGTCTGGCTTTGACAAGGTGCTGCTGGGCCTGTAGTTGTGGACGTTGTTCCATGCAGTATCAAGTGTATATAATGGGACTGAATGAATAAAACTAGCGTTCTTACTTCTGAACGTCTTTTAGGATACACTCCCTGCCCCGTACCCTGCACTGAAGCCAAAAAATAAAAAATAAAACAAAAAAATTTGAGCCCAAGCCTCTAAAGTTCCTGCTCCCCCCTGTTCCCACAGTGTGTCTATGTGTGCATTTTCTTGTCGAGGTGTATGTGTCCTCTGTTTCTGTGCCCCCTCACTCTTCACCATTAAACAGTCACAGGAGCACATGTTTCCCACCTCCACTGTTCAGCCGTAGAGGCCAGCAGAATGGCTTCAATTCATCATTTTTAGGCAGGGCTGTGGACCGCGCCGACATCCTGTGCCAGAGTGCTCACCTGCCATCAGTGTCTGCAGTGATGTGGAAACCAGAGAACCTCCGACAGTAACTAGCTAGCTGCTCACAAGAGACCACTAACTCATGCCAGGCTAACCTTCTACATCAGAACTAGAGCACTAACTACAACCCACTGACAAAATGGACCACATGCTAATGTACAATAACATCATGCAGACCTAATCAGCTGTTAAATAGAGAACTGACTGTTGTAATCAAACCCCTGGCTGTCCAAATGACTGGTCAAAGTATTTCTGCTGTACCTGTATGTGTTTGTTGATTTCACACATCATCACCCTATCTCTCTCAGCATCTGTCTATCTATCTGAGCACCTGTCTGTCTCTCTCAGTATCTATCTCCCTCAACATCTGTCTATCTAATAGGGCTGACCCAAATACCATTTTTTGGGCTTTGAAGCAGCTATGACAATTATTCGATTGTAATTTAATATTCTGTCGTGGAGGGGGTGGGGTCTCACAGCTCACAACACGGTGTCCTTGGATAGTTCCTCTTCAATTTTCTGCAGCAACTTGCTGGTAAACGTTCATATAACTCTAACATTTCGTCTTTCTTTCAGTCTTTGTAAACATCCCGTCATTTTATCCAGTGTTGGGGTTCTTCGTTAGCTGGTAATCTAGCTACGGCTATCGACTATTATTAATCTTCTGTCCCAGGTTGCGGCACCAAAAAATGTGAGGACTTAGCTGTATCTTATACAAAAAAATATCCTGAGTCACATTTCATTACTTAACTCTTTAATGAACCACAACATGAACAAACAAATGGCATGCCAATGTGATGTTTGCTTCTACATTTTGCGAGAAGCTTTTGTCTTCTACCATTTACAACTCATTTATAACTCTGAACTACACCTTAATGCCACCTCGTGGCCTAAGTTGTGGATTTCATCCTGCTTGTCAGTGCACATCACTTTTAATCAAGGAGAAAAATATACATTTGATCAAATACTGATTTTGCCATCGATTGCAAAGGTAACGACTGATGCTTTGAAACATTTGGGTCAGCCCTACTATCTACTGTGTGTGATCAAAACCATGTGAGACTGTTCTGTTGTGCTTGAGTGGAGCACTGCACAGTAATGTGTGTGTAGCAAGCAATAACAATAAGTGGTAAAAGTTCCATCGCTTGATCATCATCTTCTGCAGTTTGAGCAGAAGCCTCACGGTGTCACGCTGTGAGGTTCTCCGTCAACAGCCCCAGGACGAACCACACTTGTGTTTACGGCTACAACAGCACAGAGACTGAATAGCAGTCTTTGAAGGCGGTAGAGCCTCGAAGACCAGAGAAGGCACGTCGGGTCAGGACTGTAATGAAGAGCATGCTGGTGGTTTTCTTTGTCATTAATGGGTTGTTCATTGTGAGACTGTTTGTGCCGAATATGACTGTGACTTTCTGTGGCGTCTGAGGGAGAACATTCGACGCAAACAGCATAAAATGTGACACACTGGCAACTTGTTTCTTCACAACATGACAAAACAGCTGCTGAGAGCCCAGAAAAAGCGCACAGTCAACACAGTCACCTCTCCCACCCACTAGTCACCAGATTTGGCCCCCTACAACTCATGTCTATTCCTAAAATTAAAGTGTGGTCTTTGAGTTGTAGCCGTAGATCCAGATTTCATGTTTATTGAAAAGTCTCAAATGCACATGTATCAGTGGTCACAAAAAAGTGTGTGACTCAGATGCCGTGATGATCAAGTGATGTAACTTGAAGTACTTTGTCGTGAAATGTTTTGCTTGTAGCTGCTACATGTACATTTCTGTGCAGCGCTCCGCTTGTGCGCAACAGAAAAAGTTTCAGAAGTTTTGGACTGCAGCTCGTATCTATCCATCCATTTAAGCTGTTGATCTGTTATTTAAAACAATCTACATTTCCTGATCTAAAGTACATTATTAAACTGAGACTCTTTCTACTTTACTTTCATTCTTCAGTTTAAGCAAGACTTTCCTCTTCTTGTCTTGTTATCTTTTCTTTCTCTTGTCTTCCCTCCTGCTTTTGATTGTATCCCACTTCGATTCCTCCCTCTGGTTGTCTGCCTCCTGATATTTTTCCCTCTGTCACCCACCACTCTTTGTTCATTCTCTACATCCCCTTATTTCTCTTGTCCTTACTATCCCATCTCCTCAGTACACCTCCAGTATGAGAGCAAAGTACCTGGCCACCAACCGACCAGACCAGAACCGGCGCTCCGTTCCTAATGACCAACTAGACCCAGCTAGCCGGCCTCACCCCACTGCCCGACCACAGTCCTCAGTCCACTAGAGACCAGATCAACACCAGTTCACCCCAGTACTGCCAGAATCCAGTTCCCACAGCCAATGACAAGATCCAACTGAGCGTTCGGCGGAGCTAAACCAGAGCTGAGCGTTTTAAAGCACCTACAGGACCCAGTTTGTCAAGGTACACTGAAATTCACCAACCGGTTCACCAGAAACAACACAGCAAGCCAGGACTCATCAACCAAGCACCTCAGCAAAGGACTGCACTTGATGGTCAACCTCTACTTTTCAACCATAGTTGTAAAAAAACTCAAGTCCATTTCAGATAACCACAATTTCTACTCCTATGCCGTTTCCACCGTTGCTGTGATGGATCAGCCCACATACCCACAATGCACAGCAGTTAAAGCGCCTTGGCTCCATCTCAAGTTTCTTCCTCTACTTTTCAATGCTCTCCTTCTCCATCGGGATCCGTACATCCGCCCTCCAGTGGAGACAGCTACACCACTCTCACCGCTCAACCCCCAAACACTTTCACAATTTAACTACTACACACTCACACATAGACCTGCACACACACTTACACACACTGTACAGAGCTGTAAATAGTAAATGTGCGCTTTACTCTGATTTCATGAAAAGTAGACTGTCAAGTCATTACTGGTAAACGTGGTGTGCTGCATATTTATCATGGAAGTTTTTGCTGTATCTCTCATACAAACCTAAACTAAAAACACATCTATGTAAGTAATAAGCCAGTGAATCAGAAAGCCATGTTTAGAAAGAGTATCGACACACCCACATTCTCTCTATCTCAAAATTGTCGTCAAACTAAGACTTGAATCGTGAGCTTGAAAAGTGTTTTTATGTCTCACCTCATATTTGTTTAAACGTGCACATACAGTACACGTGTTGATTAATGAATTTTAAATATGAGCCAGAAATCCTTTGGAGGAAAAATGGTTTAGAATTTTGGCGATTGGAGTGAGAGACAGAGCATAAGGGACTAAAGAAGGCTCAACCTGTGCCAAAAAACTCTGAATAATGAGGGATGCCTGATTCAGTCTCTACTCCTGCTGCCTCCAGGTGTCAAAAAAGGGGGAAAAAACTCACATGGAATGTTTTCCCTTTAGCTGTAAATAATAAGGGACCGGGAAAGACATTCGTCAAAGGAAAATGATGGACTGAAATCAAATAAGACTCGTTGAAAATTGCAACTACACATTTGCCTGGTGCTACGTAAGCCAAGCAAGCGCCCAAAAGGACGATCTATCTGGACTGAGGAGGAGGGACGGAAATAAGTTTTTATTACTTCAAGGTATTGTTTTTTTGTTTTGTTTTGTTTTGTTCATTCAGGGATGTGATCAGGAATTAAAAGCTGTAAAAATAAAACTGCTCTCCATCGTGACTAAATGGAAGCTGTGTCCTGAAACCTGAAAGAAAAAAAAAATCCTGATTAATGTTACAAAAAAGTGTTAAAAATCGAGAAAAGTGGGTGTTTTTTTAACGTTTTATCATAAGCTGAAATTTGGGATGTGATACTGTGACCAACTGAAGTATTCTGTTTCTTCTTCTATACTGTTGTTTCGTTCATCCTGAGCTTTTATTTTATTAACTGATGACCTTAGATCAATATTTAGCCAGCAGCATTTTCTGTTTTTTTAAATTTAATTTAATCTAATTTTATTTTATTTTATTTTATTTTTATACCCACAAGCACAAATTCTCTTCAAGGTGACTTTGGGAGATGAAGAAGGCAAACTGCCTGGGACACTGCCAGTGGTTTTTCGCTCTGAAACTCTCTGTACAGTGTATAAAAGCTGTATTTGTGAACCCGTGTGTGTGACATCACCGCAGTGTGATTGGCTATTGCTCTTCTATCAGTGTTACTGTGTGTAAGTACAGTGATCAGTGTGTCTGACTGGCAGCAAGCAAGGGCCAGCCTACCTAGCCTGAGTCATTTCTGCACAGACGTCACGCATGCCCTCATACACACACAGTGAAGCACACACAGATACACACACGTACATTCTGTACATACATCCACAGTCAGTAACACACATCACGGTTTCTCATAAAATCCATCTTTTCCTACTTTCGCCCTGTTTGCATTCACTTCTAGAGCTGTAGTTACCACACGCCCTCCACGCTGTGACATCAAACTGATAAACCATTTGCATTATGGGTGATGCAGTAGATAGAAACCTGGAATGTAGTAATGAGTGGCGTAAGCAGAGCCCTGACATTTAAATACCTTTCAACCACCATTTCTGTGCACCATTTTAATATGTTATTATTAATCAATGACCACTTCTCGTATTAGCGAGACAATCTTACATGTGTGATTTTACTAGAGAGAAAATGTCCATGTTATGGTAACAATGCTACCTATGGTCTACTACTTTACAGTGTTTTTTGCACCATTGATGCAAACGATGATAAGATCTGTGGGACTAGTCACTGATTAATGGCCTTTCATAATGTTTTTAAACTCTTCGAACACTCTTCATATCACGTTTTTTATTTTTCTGTCTTGTAAAAATCAAACTTTAAAGATAAAATAATAGCTAGCTGTTTTGTAGGAGAATAAAGGCAAGAGCAGCGTTTTTCCTCTTATTAATGGTGACTGACTTCTCTGTCTTGCAATGTTTTAATAAAACTATTCCAGTGTCGTCTGCACACCTGACTTTAAGTTGTATTTGAATTCCTGTGCAATGGAATTGGGATTTGTCGCATCTGATGTGGTATGTTTTAATGGGAAAAAAAGGTCCATGCTCATGTTCAAGAGTCAGTAATGTTTGTATGTGTGTGTGGTATTTACAGGACTTCAAATACAACTCTGTCTAGATGTGACAGAGAAAAAAATGTTTTCTATCGCTGTTTTTATTTTCTGATGGTTTAACTAAGATATTAATGATGTACATGTCAAAACTGTGGTAATGATATCATTCAGCCTGGACTAAATGTTTTAAAAAAGAAATTAAAGCAACTTTAACATACTGATTAAGACTGTGCCTTCTTCTTAATGTGAAATGAAAGAACAAAGCATCCTGAGAGGTGTGATATCAGGAATTTATATAATCACAGGCTTTAAAAAACACAAGATATTGTTGTCTGTCTCCACCTAGTGGTTATTTGTGCAAGTACATCATTCAAGAACCAAACTTTACTGAACATTCAGACCTTTATAATGTGGAAGGAATGTTTCAGAGGAGCCGTGCTGGCAGTGTCACCTTCTACCGAGAAGAACAGCACATGAGTTACTGACACCTGCGCCTCCTGAGCGAAACAACAACAAAACAACAACATTCTGTAAACATTATTTTTGACAAAAAAGCCCTGTTACACAGTATCTCTGATGACATTTTGATCACAAGACAGGTCGATATGTTGTTAATAGGGAAACTAGAAACAGCTTTAGGCATCAGGCTTGTAAAGATAACACAGCTGAAAATGCTTTTTGAATAAAGCGTGGTGTACTGGAGGAGAGTTGTGTGACGTTTCTTGTACGAACTTGCACGAGAAGCTTGTGGTGGATCTGTAAAGCTTTAAATTGATGTTTTTAAATCTTATAAGTGAAAAGTGTTCAGATCGAACTCAGTCTCCTTATACAGAGATTGTTCAGCAGAATACAGATTAAACGGTTAGCTAACATTATACTAGATAAATACTGCATGTTTTATCATGGTGCTCTTAAAACTAATGGAGCTGCAAGCTGCCAAAAAGGCACAAATGTAAAGCTGCCAAAAAGGCACACAAGCATCTACTATACAACAAATACAAGAGCAGGTTTTGCGACCTGGTTGTGTGACAGTATGTTTCCTTTGCTCTTTGATGTGTTCAAAACAACATCAACTGCACCTCTGGCAGCATTTCCTTTGTTCTTTTCAAAGGCAATGAAGTCAAACAACATTTGACTGACTCATATAATCAAGTATCACAGCAGCTGCCTGGATGTTCATGCACACAAAGCATAAGGACTCAGTCAAAAATTATTTTCAGAAAACCACAACTCTTCAGATTCTGAAGTGGTTTTACTGTGCACCATGAGTCAGCATAAAGAGCTTTTTACAGGGTTAATCATGGCGGTCATGCTTTTCCTGGTGTTGGTAACCTAGGCTACTTTATATATCATCACTGGAAACCTCAGAAAGCCTGAATCGTTGCCACTGGCCACCCTTTACATCTGTCTTTGGGTTTTAGACACATGTAAGTATCTGACCATATTTAAAGACACACAAGCAACTTTGATGACACACTGAGAGCAACAACATGCAAAGATATTACGGAAATTTGGACAGATGGTTTAACAATGCATAGTGTACAGTCTGACCAGTTTAATCAGGACTTACTCAAATTGAAAATGAAGAAGATGCATAGGAATATTGAAATGGAGGCTTTAACATGTGAGGTCACAGGTCTGATGACTTGACACCTCAGATTTTGGGTCGGGACTGACAATATTCTAATTGTACAATAAGACACAGTGAGGTTAAGATAGTAAAGACTCATTTCCATGTTTGTCTCTGCTTTACATTGTCCAGGGATCTTTGAAAAAAGACCAGAGAACAACTTCAAAATACCCAAGTATAAAAAGCAATGTTTAAGGCTTGGAAATCTTTAACAGTTAAATATAGAAGTGGCCCAGGACAAGCATCGGTAAGCCAGTTTTAATTAAAGGGATACGCCAACATTTTTTTCTTTTTGTTATTTGTCTCCCTCCCAAGTTCCAGACAAGAAGATAGATACCATTCTTTCAACTGTGCGTGCAGTAACAAGGAAGAGACGGGCAGAGCTCGCCCACTGCTCATTAGCTTAGCTCAAATACCGGCAGTCTGTGGAAAATGCTGGCCTGCCTCCGAATAAAATCATCAGATAAACTTTCCAGCAATTCTTAATGGTCCTGTGTGCTTGTTGTGACTTGCTCATTTACCACATTATATTATTTTTGGCATCAAATATGTTTACTGTTATAAAACTTACTTCTGGTAGGCTCTACATACCCCGATGCATAAGCTAGTCATAAATAACGCTAAACTAGTAAAAAACAGAAAATGCTACAACGAAGGTTACCCATTCAAAGTTAGCATTAATGTGGAAATATGTCACACTCGGCTCTGCCGCTGTGTGATTTTCCACTCATCTCCCTACTACACCTCCTCATCAGCGGTGATCATCTGCACCTGTCGCTCCCAGCTGTGTTTCATCATCACTCATCAGCGTGCCAGTATACAAGCAGTGCCGATTCACTAACTCATCGCCAGATTGTCTTTGCAGCCTCTTGCCTCCGACCACTTCTCCTCATCTCTGCCCCGGTAAACCCAACAGCCTTCCGTCCCTGTTTACGAGTTCTGTCTGTGTGCTTCCCAGTGCTCGTCTGCCTGTGACTGTGTGGCGTTTCACGGCTCCGGCTTCCTCGAGCGAGACCGCCTGTTCCCCTACTTTTCGCCTGTCCACGACTACGCTTCTGCCTGCTGTCTCCGGGTTTGTTTGCTCTGTCCGCCTACCTGTTGCCGATCTTGTTCCTGTATCGACTACAAGCCCCGCCTGTTCCTCTACTGCATCTCCGCCTCGAGCTTCTGGCTGTTAGTGTGTTTACCGTTCTCCTAACGCACTTACCAGTCTGCTGGCTCTGTGCTGGAAGGAATCCTGTTTTGACTTTGAACTGTTAACCGTGGGTTACACATGTCAGCTGGTTTCTCTGTTCACGTTCTCTTTGAACTGTTTCCTGTGAACGTAAACAATTTCCAGACCTTCAAAGTATTTAAAGCTGCACAAGGACTCTATTTAGACTGTTTTGTCCATCGAGAGGATTATCTGCTGCCTGCCTCCATATTGTGCTGCATTATCTCTGTCAAGAGTTTCAATAAAGAGCTCTTAGAACTTCCACTGTTGTTGATTGTGCTGCATTTGGGTCCTGCCTCAACCCGTGACAGAAATACATACGTTTGTGGATGCAATGTGAGATTCTTTATCAATTAGTCAGACTGCTATGCTGGCTAGGCTAAGATTTAGCTTGAAAGCTAAAATTAGCTCTGCTACGAGTTTACTGAGTAACTTTACAAGGATTTCAGGCTACAAAATTACTTTACTGTCATCTCTGGGGGACCAAACATGTACATGCACGTAGCATTCATTTTACATTGCATTGTTGAAATTACATTGTCAATAAAGAATATTATTTTCATTTTATTATTTGTTTTGGCGTTAAGAAATTGTAGTGACCAGCATACCAATCTAACAACTAGCATATGCTGCTGAAGAAGGCTGTCATACCCCTGCTGGGATCAGTATGCCCCTCCAGCACTGGCTAATGTCGCTGAACCACAAACGCTATGCCAACAACCACTTTTAGATCTCGGTGCTGCTTTGCAGATTTTCACCATCAAGTTATTCTTCATACTGCAAAGTTGCTTTGGTTTAGACATCTTCACTCATTTATTTAGAATGACTTTTAATACCCAGTAGTGCTGTGACATTTTATTGTTGCTTTTATGTTTTTTTATTTTATTCCTGTGA
>JAQFJA010000020.1:7792184-7805712 GCA_029874485.1 Naso brachycentron
CTACCGATATGTTACGTAACGTTAGCTGGCCATCAATATATTGTGAACGTCTGTTTAACTTGTAAAATCTATGTCGAATTATCTCAAGCTAATAACTTAAGTCTTAAGACTTAAGTTATTACATACAGTGTATCATGAATCTTAAAAAGATAATTTTCAATTAAAATATAACCTGATATATTTGAGTCTAAAAAAAAAAAAATCTTACTGGAAAAGAAGATTCACAAATACTATTCCTACTGTGCACACAGAAAGATCTTGTTTTAAATGAATATAATAGAACTCCTCAAATATAGTATATGTATTTTAAGCCATTTAAATTTTATTATTTTATAGCAAATAATAGTTAAGTGCAAAGATCCATGAGGATGTTGATCAGCCAGGATGATGCTGAGAGCATGAATAAGTAGACAGTCAAGGTCTACTTGGACAGTATTTTTGTGTGTAAGGCAAAGAGAGAAAGTAGTTATCAAAGCCAACAAGCTGTCTTGCGCTTCTGCTTAAAACTGCATTCGTAACAGCAAATATGTTTCGCTAGCAAATATGGTATCACTGCATATTCACAGTTAATTTGGAAAAAACTCACTTGTTGCTAAGCTTCCAATAGCTACATGTTGTTTACCAGCCCAGATGGTTTGTTTATCTGAAATGCATGCTGCAAATTTTTGATATTGTGCTCTGGCTGGAATTCACACTGGATTTAATACCTTTTTTTTCTTCTTAGGTTGGAACAACTTGCTCTGAATTTTATTTTCAAAAATCTAGCCAAAAACACAGGTTTTGTCTGTTACAGTCTCGTATTTATGTAATACCATCAGTCATTAGCTTAGCTCTACCTCTTAACGAGCTGAATAATGACCCGCCAATCACACATCAGAGGTGACACCAAGAGCCATAGTAAGGTCTTACATATCTGCCTCTTTTTTTTTGTCTGACAAAATGATTAACAACTGTTGGAAACTAAACATTTGGACCAGAAAAGATTAGAAAAGTGACCAGAAAATAGGGATAAGTCAAAGAGGTCCAAAATAAAACATGAATAAATGAATGAATGCATGAATGAATGAATGTAAATGTATTTCAGACATGTGAAAACAAAAACAACAAAAGATTAAATTAGTTTAACAAATAAGCAAAATAATATGAAGAAAAAAAATGTTACAAATTTAATAAAAAATAAGCATTGACATGTCTGAAAAGAAGTAGGAAGAAGTATACATTTGTTTAATCCGACCCCATCTCCACAACTCAATTCATTCTCATAAATTTACTTCCACTCCTGGACCTGCGTACCTTTGTATGCGCCTATCTAAATATATGCAGTTCAATATATTTACAATTAATATTTAGCATATTTATATATAAATATATTTACATATACACACACACACACACACACATATATGTATATCTTTGAAAGTCTCAGCTCATGTTCATTTTAATATGTATTTGTGATGTGTTTTGTGTATTTTTCTAGTGAGCTTACAGTTGATTAGTCGTTCAGTTAATGGTGTTTATCATGCTGCTGCTACAAGATAGTTTTCTGTTATATGCATGTAATCATTAGTTATTTATTGCTCAGGAACATGAATGCTTTAAAAACAGTAAATAAACAACTGATTAGAATATAAATATGGATAGAATTGCTACTGATTTAATTATTTTTGGTGGGAGCTCTACTTCGTTTCTCTCTCTCTCGCTGCGTCTCTCTCTCATTCTCTCTGACATCCTCCTTCTGACTGCAGAAAAATGCCAAAATCTGCATTTAAATTGAAAACTATGCATCTGCATATTTTTGATTGTTTAATTCATTTTTTTTTCCCACACCTACCAATCAGCCCGTTATGCTATTCCATGGAATCGTTTATTGTTGTTGTTGTTGTTGATGATGATGATGACGATGATGATGGGACAGTGGTGTGTGTAACCTCATTACATGTGTGTGGAGGAGAGGAATGAAAAGGTGTAATCTGAAGAGGTAACAGTGCAAATGACTAGAATGAAACTGAATTGAAAAGAGGTCTGTGCAGCAGATAGTGAAATAAAAAATGGAGGGGGTAGCAGAAGAATAGTCGCCTCATCAGTGGTGGAAAGCAGAGACAGAGGTCAGCTGATCTGTGAACTGCTTGTCATCACCTTAATATGGAGCCATCTGTCACATCCATGCACGCACACACAGTCTAAAGACTATGTGCGTCTGTCGCCCTGGTTTTTGAGGGGTGTCTCTCACTGTAGGGTGTAGTTGACCTTTCTCGGCTGATTTGGAGACTATCTGTGAAACAAAACACTTCCTGTACAGAAACACAAACCCAGCACTTAATGTTTTGCCTCTGGACGACTGGACAGACATTTGTTCTGCATATGGAAGTGGACAGGAAAGAGCTGAGAAAGGTTTTTAAATTCAGATGTTTCACTCAACTCTCAACACAGGTTGAGAAAAGCTCCCTGAGCCTGTCTGCAGTATCCATGATTTCACACAGGTCTGGTTTCTGCTAGTCTTCTCCTTACTTTTCTCCTCTTTCTATTCAATTAATCTTTCAAAACCAGAAGACCAAGGGCTGACAGAACCATTGTAATTTGCAACTATTATCAGACATATTCTAAAGTTATAATTAAGCAGGTGCAGAGTGGGTGTGCTAGTTGGCTGCTGGCTGTGTACTTTGTGGTGTGTGCATATCAAGTGCAGCTACACAAGACGACAGCAGTTGACCTTTGTCTTGAATTGCGTTTTGGTTGTGATTAAAACAAATTAACTTTTATGTTTGCTGGCTATTATAAATTTAAACAACCACAAGTCAGCCATGCCATACCATGTCACAATCAAAAATGTATTTTAAAAATCAAAATCAAACACCACTTTAGTTGGACAATTGGAAAGAGGGCAATGACAGACACTCTGTTGCCCCTGGTAACTCAGGGACTTGGTTGAGCAGACGGTGGCAGACGGGGGCGAGAAAAAGACAGAGTGGGAGAAGATTGGCGAGTAGATTGAGAGAACACAAACAGAGATTTGAATTTGGATGGTTGAGTAACAACCGGGCAGTCTGATGTTAGCTGTCTGTGTGGTTGTTTTTCAGCAATCTGGTGTTTTTAATGATGTTGTAATCAATGTAAACACAGTGAATCATGTTTGTTATGGCACTTTACTGTAATGTGGCACTTCTCAAGTTAGACAGCACTGAAGTGACCGCACATCTTCCCTGTTTTCAGTGAGAAATTAGGTGAGCATGATCAATAATGGTTAAAATCACCCTTTTTGGTTTTTACTACAAGTCTCACTAATGTTAGGGTTTGCTTCTTTTCCATGTCCTGTATGGCAGTCTTGAGAATATGCTTGCTGTTTTGATTCTGGGTCAAAGATTGTGTGAAATTTGGTCAAATTTAGAAAAAAAATCAGAAAACTGAAATGTAAATGAAGCTAATTTCAAGATCAGGAAAATGAACACAAGTAGTGTTGCCTCATTTCTCTGTGCCGCTGATAAAACCGGGGCTTTATTCTTTGGTTCGTGTGTTTCTGTCTAAGAGCATATATGTGCGGCTTTGCTCTGAACCTACCAGTTTTTGCAGAGGAGCATGCTTGTCATTCAGGGAGCATGCAGCTCCTTGGTTGGATGAGGTCACTAGAAAGCTCCGCCTTGCATCTCAAGCCAGAAAGCATTGATTTCCTTTGATTAGATAGACAAATGAAAACAAGGGATGAACAGAACAGCACAGCTCCTCTCTATCATTCAGGTGTGTCCTCCTAAGGTTTTGTGTGCACGTTCTACTTGTTAGATTCTTGCCACTAAGTTTGGGGAAGCAAATAGTTTCCTTCTATCTTTTGTCTGTTTTCAACCCGCTTAAGCTTGATGTCACCCTGTGGGAAGGAACCTGTGGTATTAACATTTACCTTAACCTCACATTTCATTTTTCTGCATTTCACTCTCTTTGCTTAATAAGGGAATTTCAGTTATTTTCAACTACAAACAGAAGCTCATTGTTGTCATAAAGGTCAGATATTGTGTAAAACACTTTTTGGTGAAGTGTGAATATGTGAATATGCAAATAAACATTGATAAGGTCAGTATTTGAATAGTGGGGATTTAAAAAAAACAAACAAAAAAAACCCCTGACCTTTTATTAACCTCTTTAAAATTTCTCTACCTAAAGAAAAAGCGAAAGGTAGGAGTGAATGTCACAAATGCTGCTGAATGTATGGCCTTCTATATCACATTTGTTTCCAGTCTGCTTCTCTTTTCCCTTGTGACTGCACTTTTTAGAAGAAACCTCAAATAATTCATAACAACTAATTTTAATCAAAAGCTATTGCAAAATAAGTGGTTGTTAAATCTGGCTGTAATGGTTGTTACAGCAAATATCACACACACTACTTCAGAGTAAAATGTTTTAACATACATAGTGAAATCTCATAATATCAGTGCCAAGTACTTTATTAGGCAGATTAGCCATTTCAGTTCTCATTTAAATAATTCATTTGTGAATGAGTTATACACAGATGTATGTGCGGCAAATGCCTGTTGATCAGTTCAACAACACTTGTGCTTTGGTATAATCAACTTTAATTTAAAAACATTACTGAAAAACAAAATAGTAGAGAGCCACCATTTATTTTTACACTAGTCAGACACAAGCACTGCACTTTCACCTGTGATACAGTGGGTTTAAAAAAAAGAGAGAGAGAGAGCGAGAGGCAATAAGTGAAATTTAAATTGTGTCTGGCTCCAACTTTTTGTTGTGTCTGTACTATAACTGAGTTTTCTTCCCAAACGATCACTGACTGAATGTAGATTATGCTATCATTGTCGAGGTAGGAGAAGCATTCTGTCCTCAGATGTCCCTGGCATTTCAGTCACTGTTGTTGAGGACTTTTACCCTGCAATCTAAAGCTCTGTGAGTGCAGCAGGTTGAAATAAAAGATGATACAATGAAAAGGTAAATTACAACATCATTACAAACATCATTGCAAAGTAGCTCCTTAATGCTTTCGAAACCATTGTAATTGCTTGCTGTTGTTGAGGTGAGTATTAAGGTGGCATTTTCCTTTAGTTAAGGGATAAGTCCTGTATTTTTTTACCTTAGTCCCTATTTGCCGGATGTTTCCCATGGACCTGGAACAAACAGACAATAATGTCACTGATCGGTTCAGTATTGAGCTTTCTACAATTTTCCTGTGAGCTCTTGCTGTGCTAAAAAGGACATACATTGGGCAATCGTAAATGCATTGGAAAACAATGATAAATGTTTGGTTTTTTTCCGAGATGGGGAAGCTCATGGTGTATTCCTAGTCTCAGTGTGCTCTCCTGTGAACTTTATCGCTTGCCATGGCTTGGACATAAACATCATCACCACAAGTAGACACGGGAGCTTCCTGCTACTTGCAGAAGAACAACAGACATATGAGGTGCAGTTACTTTTCCACAAGCTGTTAACTCTTGGATTGATAGAGTTCCTTTGATAATTACAGATGTTTTTATACATGATCTCCTGATTTTCAGAAGCTCAAAAGTAATTGGACAAACAAACATAACTCTAAACTGGAGCATTCTCCTCGGCAGCAGGAAGCTCCAGCTTTCCTGCATCTTCTCACATCGATAAAGCTTGCTGTATCCGAGCCATGGCAAGTGATACAGTTTACAGAAGAGCATACTGAGACTAGAAATGTGCTATGAGCTTCCCCTTCTTGAAAAATAAATTTATCATTGTTTTTGCAATGCATTTACAGATGCCCAATGTATGTACAGTTTAGTGCAGTGAGAGCTCACAGGAAAATTGTCGAATGCTCAAAACTAGACTGATCAGTGGAATTTTTGTCTGTATGTTCCAAGTCCACGAGAAACAACCTGCAAATATGGTCTAATGTCAAAAATATCAAACTCATCCATTAAGAAGTCTAGGTAGTCAGTAATTGTCTTCTTAAAGGGATATTCCTGAATTTTTGACATATGGTCTCATTGTCAACCTACCCAGTCCTATTCCTACTAATAGAGACCAATATCAGCTTATTGCTTGCAACATGGAGTTTGGACAGCTGGCCGTTTTGCGGATAATGCTAGTGCAAGTCAAGGGACACAAGAGTCGCCACTACCAAACTCCGATGAAGCATTTCACAGCGCACCTGCAGCAAGTCGAATATGATGACAGTCTATTGAGGCGAATACGTGTGTTCGTAGGATAATTTTAGATGTCAGACTCCTGAATTTCTTTAATTTGTGACTCTGATTAGGGTTAACAGTGACAGGAAGCCGCCAAACTCTTTACTTCCTGTTGCTACTGCTACTAGCTTCCTGGCTGGAGGGTCTCAACAACTATTAGATAGATTGCCATGACATTTGAAACCAATACATATAAAACTGTTGTGATTCCTTCACGTTTTCTCTAGAGCCACCTTCAGTTCTGAATTTCAGTGTGACAGTTTGTGACCAAATACTTGACTAGTACAAAAACAATGACATTCCTTTTACTGTCAGCTGTAATTTGTGTTGGTTGCTAAATGGGAAGTGTTAGTGTCACAGTCACAGTGATGTTGTCATGGTATTGTCAGTGTGAGCATGTTAGCTCGCTGATGTTTGCATTCTGCTTAAGGCACCACTGTGCCAAAGAACAGTCTCAAGGGGCTGCTGGTGTGTCTGTAGACTGTTGAGTCTGTAAATAAATGGACAAATTGAAAATAGAGCTGTTTATATTGCCTCAGCTCTTTACGATGCTTGTAACCCTGCAGCTGTTTTTTATACATGTAACATCTCAGTCATGACACCTGTTTGCCAACTTATGAAGCTCCAACAGCTAATTAAGACAAACCCATTACAGACAAATCGTTTTAAAGCAGAGCTGTCAATTGTTTTCAAATGTGGTTTTCTACCGATTCTAAATTCCCTTCAGGTGAAAATTTGATTGTGAAATGGTTGTCTCTATCTGTCAGCCCTGTGATGAACTGGCAACTTGTCTAGGGTATATCCCGCCCTCACCCAATGTCAGCTGGGATTGGCTCCCTGCAAAGGATAAGCAGTTATAATGAATAATGTATTCTACTGATTAGTCTATCGATTAACAATGTAATCAAATAAGAAGTATTCTTTCTTTATTTAAAAGCAATGGTGGATATAAAAAACTGAAAATGAGACAGGTGTCTAAAATTAACAACTTAAAATGAGCTTTTATAACATTTAAACAGCACCTAGTTATATTGTCTGTCAAAACTTAACCCATTTAGTGCATTTACGTGGCATTACATTGATAAGTAAAAAGAAATGGACACTAAGGTTGAAAACAAGAGTCCATTCATGCAGTGTCTTAAGTTTGTCTTCATTCATCTTCATTCATCTTCATTCGTGATCATATGCGGAGGCTTTGGTAAATTCTAACGTAAAAGGTTATGTTTTTATAGGTCCACTCCATTTACTGGATCTGTAGTAATGTTAGATTGGACGTTTTCTACTGAAATGCTGAATAATTAATGGAAGGCTTACTAAAGAGTGTTTGTTTTGTTTGAGCTTGAAATGATCCCAACCCTTGGACACTTTCTGTTGTTTTCCTGACATTCTCTTTGCTCTTAGCTATTTGCAATCAGCGCAATCAAATCAAAAGTTATCTCATCCACAGCATAAGCACTTTGAGCCACAGTAAGTCTCATCTGTGGAACACACATAGCATTGTATATAGTTGAATAAATCAAGCTATAATGCAGTGACTTTGCAATAAGCATTTTTAGCAATCAAGTCGCTTGCATTTCTTGAAGAATCTCATCAGTGATTATTCGACCTTCAGGGACTCTACATGTAAACTTTTACTCAATTGTTGCTAATGCAGCTGGATTAACAGTTTTGAGTCAAAATGGTGAATCTGCTCGCATCGGTCCCTCTTCTGGTGATGCCCTTTGGTCTACACAA
The DNA here is from genome assembly GCA_029874485.1 of Naso brachycentron. Lineage (NCBI taxonomy): Eukaryota > Metazoa > Chordata > Actinopteri > Acanthuriformes > Acanthuridae > Naso > Naso brachycentron. Next base: position 7,800,071 of record JAQFJA010000020.1, read on the forward strand.
CCATTTCCTCACTATCTTAGACTTAGAGGACTTCTGCTTCAGTGTTGTGTCCATCACATTTTGTAATCTGTTTTTTAATTTGTATAACCTCTACTCATGCGCATGTGTGCTGCATCTGTGGACATTTGGACGCTTGACATCCAGATGATATGTGATGGCACTGGTGTTTCTACAGGCAGCGGGGCTGTTATCTTCTTTTCCTTCCTGACTGACTGTGGGAGGTCTCGTCGTCCACTGCTCCCATAGGATTCCATCAACTTGTCCACTGTGTTACACACACACACACACACACACACACACACACACACACAGCCACTCATTCACTCCTATAGGTTTCTTTCTGAGAACAAACTTAGACAGAAGGTGTATCAGACACTGAGATCTCCATGGTAACAGCTCGCAGTGTTTTTCTTTGAAGTATGTGTTCCATGTTCCCAGAGCCCCAGCGGTTTCAGGAGCTGTGCACACACACATGTTTGTGTGTGTGCCTGTGTTGCGAGCAGCCCGAGGATATGGCATAGCTTTCAGACAGCCGTGCAGGGAGAGAAAACAACAGGGGCCCTCAGAGAAATAAAGCCACAGTGTGAGGCGGCTTGATAGAGCAGTAGTCATGAGAAAGCTGGTGTGATTAGAAGAGCCTTTGAGTTGTTTTGTTGTCAGTGCAATAAACATTGGTTTAGAATGAAGCTAAGACCTCATGTAACACCGATTCCTAACTAGGCACAACGCGAGTGAGCAAGCGAATGAACAGCTGATAGCTTTTGTTTTTTTCAGTGAGGATGTCCTGCCCGGCACCTTGCAACAGCAAACAAATGCTCGACTCTATGCAAGCGAAGTTTCGCGCACTTGGTCCACCTCGGGCCTATTTTTAATTGGTTTAGATTGGCACGGACGTCCTTCCTTTTCCGTCTCATGCTCACTCCTTCCGATGTGTCGCCGCTCGTAGTCAGTCAGGACAGTGTGTCACGCTCCATCCACTAGAGGTCGCTCGCGTCGTGTCTAGTTAGGAATCGGTGCGAGGTGTAGTGCTTGAAGAGAACACCTGGAATGTGTTGTTGAGTCCTTAGTGAGGCAAGTGTTTACTGTGGCCATAGTTTAATTCAGCTTAATACATCTCTGTGAGATGGTTCTCAGTTTTCATTAAGTTACGTCTGTGTTACTGAGGTAGGTAAGATATGTGTAGAAAAACAGAGATGGTCGTATACCATTTTCATGTTCCTATACCTAATGTGACCCCAGAACCTTGTGTAGTGATCTGATACCAGTACTAAAAGCAACGTATATAGTGGCATTACCTAGATAAGATTGAAAGTAATGTTTTCCCTATACTTTGGGAGTGGAAGTAAAAGGCAGGATAATAAATCTGCTCTTTTGGTCTAGAGTGGAGAATTGCTCGACTTTCCCCAGAAAAGGAGAATTGCAGTTGCAATAAACACTAGAGACTGGAAGCAAAATCAATTGATAGTATGATAAAGTGACTGTACATTTAATTATCTCCCTGAAAACATGGATTTAGTGTTGAATTACTCTGCAAGAAGACAGTATTAAAAAAGAATGAACCAACTAAGATGTGATTTAATGGAAATTTTACCCGATGAACCAGATAAAGTCTTGGAGTGAGGATGAACTTAAACTTACACTGCTAAAAATCAATCAACCATAAAACTTCTCCCAGCAGCTCGGAGCCAGCTTTGACTTTACACTAATGTTTGCTGCATATTTGCACATTTGCTGAAGAACAACATCCAAACAGCAGGTTGTTTTTTCTGTGTTTTTCTCAGACACTCTCCATACTGCGTTTATCCTCGGTTTAGCATGATGCAGTCAGCTAGCAAATAGTGCACTTATCCTCTCATCCATTGGATAGTTGTTGCTGTTCACAAAGTGAACAGCTGAGTTCACCTCATCCTGTCGTGCGTGAGGAAGCTGGCTAATTGCTGTACAAAATAGGATTGAGTTTTAAATTTATTGCATCAGCTACAGCACTTTCCAGTGTCATATTGCTAACGTCTGTCTAGTTTTTGAATATTCATGCTGAGTTCATTTCAATTTATGCTGTATCATTTAATATTATTTTTTGTTGTTGTTATTTAGCTTCAGATCACTCTCAGTGGGAACATTTACTGGGTTGAATTTTCAGTTAAAAAGTGTCCATGTGGGATCTAATGTAGTGCAGTATCAAATGTTTCTGTGTTATTCGTCTCCCATTGATGCTTTTTTTGTCCTCTGGTCTTAATTTCATCTCGGATTAATTTTCCCTTCGCCATCTGTTTTAGAATCCTCCTCATGATACTTGTCAGACAAAGATGTGTGTCTCTAGCACACAGTAACTCAGGACATTTCTCTCATGTCTCGATATCTTGCTCGCTGGTCTTGGGACTGTGCTTCTCGAAACCTTCATTCCTTCCCTGCAATGCTTTAATTACTTTTCCCTCGTTTCTCTCCTCATCCCTTTCTCCTTCACTCCATCGCCCCAAGCTGCTCCTTATTCCTTTTAATTAATCCGCACTGATTTAGACACCTTCGCCCTGCTGTGAAAGCTCACACATACACACACTCACACAACACACACACAGCACACGCTCACATACACACTTGACAATTCCCTGTAGACAGTAACAACTCTAAGTGATCTTGCTTTACTTTGAAAGTTTTCTCTGGAGATGGATTTAGTGGAAAACCCTGCTCTTATTGTTTGGCAACGTGTGTTGTCTTTTGATGAGTGTGTGTTTTTGTGTGTGCACTCAGGGCTCCAATGGAAGCATGCAGCTCATGGAGACCGAGTTCTCCAAAACTCTGGGAGAAATGGTGGCCCTTCATCTGCATCACCAGAAGAGCATCCCAGCATTCCTGTCTGCGGTGACCCTCGACCTCTTCAGTCGACAAACCACGATCTGAAGTAATTTGACAGCATCTCAGACACAGGGACGCAACATTGAAGATGGAATATAGTTCTGTTTTCAGTTTCCTGTGTCACTGCCTTTTTTATCCTTTTTTATGCCTTTTTTCTCATGATATACAGAGCGTGTTCAAAATGTGCCAGTATTTTTACAACAACTCTGACATATAAATAGCGTAGCCACTGCTGTGTTGTAGAGGTTTAACACATGGTTTGAAGAAATACTTCAAACTTGGATTCAGAAGGCTAAGAAAGGCACTTGGTTCCAATACTTGTTTGCTGAATATTTCATCAGGCCAGGTTGGCTTGAAAACAACACATAAAAGACACTGAAATTTGGATTTGAAATATGTTTTTTAGATTTGGAGTTTGAAATACATTTCCCGCAGAGTTTCAGATACACCTCATACAGAGGAAAAAAAAAACAAAAAAACATTTATGTGGTTCTATCAATCTGTGGCAGATCTGCAGGTATTTGTGAGGTTTTTTCAAAGGCTGAGTCTGTGTTGACTTTTTTTATTCTGCCGCTGTGTCCTCTCTCATGAAGATTAATGTAAAGGCTTTCACACAAGTGTTTTTTGGCAAGTATCAAAACAATGCATTTACTTTTCTCTCACACACACACAGACACACACATATATATATATTTTTTTGTTTGTTTGTTTGTTTGTTTGTTTGTTTTTGTTTTGTTTTTTTGTTTTTAACAATAATTGTGTCAGAAATCAAAGTGAGTTTTCATTATTAATAATAAAGAGACATTGCCAGCAGGTTTGCTGAGGAGTGCTTCTTTATGAATGCAGATATCTCAAAACAGGTACTCTGAGGTTTCCAAGGACATCTCATAAGACAAAAAAAGAAGGATGCTACACTTGTTTTTTGTTTTGTTTTGTTTTGTTTTTTCTAATTTGTGCATTGTCCTCATCATGATGAATAACTATTGCTACACATGACTTATTGATCACGAGCAAGAATACAAGTTAAAACTCCCTCTTTTTAGTTTTTTGTTATCTGTTTGGTTATGCCATCCGTATGATTTTAGTGTTTTCATGAATTTTTATGTACTTAAATTGGACATAAAATCTAGACTGAAGTTTCCTGCTTTTGTTTCACCCTGGTCCTTTTATGATAGAAGGGGAAAAAACAGAGAAAAGAGTAGGACAAAGTAGAATAAATTGATTCTTGGGCACATTCTGATGCGGTTAACTAAGATTCAGCAGCAATATTCAAACGTCAAAAATGATTTTTTTAAATATTAGTTCATATCACAGGTTGATGAAAGGAAAAAAAGTGAGACTTGACTGTGAGAGCAGTGCAACACCTGGACAGTTCACCGCTGTTGCGTGTTTTGATTTAATGTCTAGATAATTACATTTATATATATTTGTCTAGACAAGAATGTCACGTGAAGTGCATTGGTAACTTTGGTAATAAGTTACATAAGAATACATCTATAATACATTAGAACACATTATGAAAACACTTATAATGCATTACAGTTAGTTATGGTTAACCTTAACCCTGCTTATTCGGGCTGTTCATAATGTATTATAGATGCATGATTGAAAGTGTTACTGAAACTTTTTATGTAGTCAATCTGACACCAATGTGAACGGAGCAAAGCTACAATCAGCTGTAGCAAACAAGACTGACTGACAAACACGCACCACATGGTTAAACAACTGTTGCCAAGTCTGAAGTGAAGAAATAACTCAGTGCTTTTTTCATCTGAAAAACCCTTCGTGTTTGTTCAGCGATGGCTTTCCCCAGAGCGAACTGTGCAGCAGAGAGGCTGCTCTCCACTGCTGGAAACATAATGTTAATAACTCATTGCTGCAGTATGCTTATGCTGGCAGGAGACTGAAAGATTTCTTTACATGATTTCAAATCATGTTGAGATCCCACAAATTCAACATACAATTGTTTTTATTATTGAATCAAACCTCTGAATGGAATTGTGAGGTGTCCAAAGATTTCCACCCCAAGACATCAATCAATCCATCAAATTTTATTTGTTTTACATGTTTCAGACAAATGAAATGCAATTCAAAGTGTTAACAGTGATTGAAATTAGGGATATTAGAGGAAAAAAGATGAGATGAACTTGAAGACTAATGCACACTGACAAATAAAATATGGGTTCTTCAAATAATATTTAAAAAATAAAAGATAAGAAATAAAAAACATGCAATCAATGCTTAAGAGTGAAATGAAACAATATTACACATTTTTAACCTGTTAGAATAAAACATGACAGTGAAGATAATAGTTATAGTAAAAAGTAAATAATAAAATATACAAACAGTAAATAAAAAATAACCAGAAAACTGAATAAGTAGTCACAAAAACAAACTATTTAAGAGGTGAATTTGTTGAATCCCTTTGATAAGGCAAGGCTGTTTGCTGCCTTTTTGAAGTGCAACTTCTCTGTAGTTAAATTAAAGCAATACATGTCAGCCTGTCACTCAAGTGAGTCAGTGGAGACACAGTGGAGGAAGGTGAATACAGGTTTAAAACAATTTAGCATTACATTACATGTGTTGCATTTAAATTATTTTGAGCCAGTGTTTTTCTTGTTAGATTAAACATTGTTTTTAAATGACAGCTTATCAAAGAAGATTTTTTCATTTCAGAGATTTATACAATTCACACCTCAGTTCTTTCATCTTCTCACCTGCTTCTTGCACATTGTTAACAGACATTGATGTGTCATAAAGTAGGGTTTGGACTAAGAAAACAAACACAT
>JAQFJA010000020.1:7805812-7816420 GCA_029874485.1 Naso brachycentron
AAAAAAAATTTGATCAAACACCCTTACATGCATTTTTTTTCCCGACTGCTGTAACCTTTTTTGACCAAAATATTATCTTGTATGATTTTAATTTTTATCGACTGCACAATTTTTTCTGCTATTAATTTTTTAATGATTGTTCCTGCGTGTGTGGGCGCAAATATAAACGACAGAATAAGATGAGGGAATTTTCTATGCAGCAATAAAAAGATGGCAGAAATAGACATGGGGTGAAGAGCAGGCAAGGGACCAATCCAATAAAACTGTGAAACAAAAGGAAGTGAACTGAGAATAAAGCCACTTATCACAGCAACAATATAAGAACTCCAGCTGGTGCAGCCATATGTCTCCTGAGAAAACATATTCAGTATGTACAGTACATGCCACATACTGTCCTTGTTGTTCTCTGCTTTTTTTCTATACCCTCATTCATTCTCACAACACAGCACATCTTCCGCTAACCCCACAGCTCTCAATTGGAAGTACTGTAATATTTTAGAGGGTTTTATATAAGCTGTGCATACATAATACACTCTCCCACAGCAGTGTGTTATGTACTGCTGCCTTTTCTTTTTGCTTCTGTCACAATTACTGTAGCATCTGCCTGTTTGAGTTGAAATGTATCAATAAAGCATACATGTGACTGACCATTGAATGTTTGATTTGACTTGAAAGGATCTAAATTTTCAGCAGCATATGACTGTTGGAACTCACCTGCTATACCTCTAGTCATGTATAATTTTTGAAAGCTGTGAGAATCTGAAAGATTTAATGACAATCCTCACCATTTTGCTATGGCTCTACATAGGCTATTAGTCTCAGCTGAGAGGCAAGGCTAAGGCCACTTTTAAATAAGAGCAGCCTTACTGTAAATAGAAAAATCTTTCCTTCGAGCTTTTAAAAAGCCTGCATGCCAGGCTGGTAGATGGCGGTGTAATTTTGTAATGACACACGATATGAGCTGCTGAAGTTGTTTACTTCCCGTTGCTGCTAAGCCCTAAGCAGCCACCAATTAAAGAAATTCAGCCGTTGTTGACTTCTAAAATTATTCTACAAACACTTGGAATCACCTGAATGGACTGTCGTCATATTCAGCTTGCTTCCGTGCACTCTGGTGTGTTTAATTGCAGTTTGGTAGTGGCTATTGCGGAATGCATTGACTTGCGCAAGCATCGCCAGTGCTTTCACAGGCTTTCCGTTTTGCCAGTTTGCACAGCCAGAGAGAAGGTTGTATTATCACAAGATGGCTCTGTGGAACCCGGTTTCAAAAGTTTGCGGTTTCAGGGGAGCCAGCATGCCATTGTCACGTAAAGGAAAGGCTATACCGCAAAAAAAAAAAAAAAAGTTGAGTGTTTGATGCAAAAACTTGCGCAGTGTTAACTGTCATTAAGTGTAACTCAAAGACCTTGAATGGACAGTGTCTTCATGGAAAAGCTTTGTCACAAGAGAGTCCTGGAAGAGCTTGTGGGTGGTTATCCAGGTTCATGTTTAGACTTTTTGCACAACAAAGTGGCATCATTCAATGTTAATGGTGCAACTCCACTGGTGTAGTAAAGGTGCAAACACAACAGTGTTTGTGGTAGTGTTGGCTGTTTGTGGTGTAGGTGCCTCTTTCGTAACAAATATAGGATTAAGGAGCTGTAGTATAGCCCAAAGGAAGTTGTGGGAAGTGGTAGTGCTGGTAATGAAATACAGGAGGCAAATGGTCAAATGGAGGTGGTGAAGACTGCTGTCATATAGGTCAACCTTGAGTCCAAGTGGACCTTTGTACCAAATTTGAAGAAATTCCCTCAAGGCGTTCTTGAGATATCGCATTCACAGAGTAGGAGGTCCGAGTAACCTTTGACCTCCAAAATCTAATCAGTCATCCTTGAGTCCAAGTGAACCTTTGAAGAATCTACCTCAAGGCGTTTCTGAGATATATTCTCAAACATGGCCCAGACAAACGTGATGTCACAGTGACCTTGACCTTTGACCTATGACTGCCAGCATCTAATCTGTTCGTCCTTGAGTCACAGTGAACTCGTGCTAAATTTGAAGAAAATCCCTCAAAGCATTCCTGAGATATCGCGTTCACAAGAAACCCGGACGGGCATACATATGTACATACGGACGGACAGACAACCTGAACACATAATGCAGCCCTGGCTGTTGCCGGCGCGGAGGCATGAAAACTTGCTGCACCACGATGTGATGTCTTTGGCTACATGCAAATTTACATTCCTAGAAATTTTGTAATCTTAACATTGTGTTTCCTCTTTTTACCAAGTGTGATATTGATTTCTGCAGTATCTTTTTAGAGCAGTAAAATCCTTCCACAAAATATTATAAACCTCTCTGCGGTGTTATAGCATTTGACAAACCATCACACTAATGGCTCTATTACTTCAGCTGAACTACCAGTATCATGTTTCACTGTCTCAGCAGTACCTGGAACACACCTCCACTAATGCAGCCTGTTGTTTTCAGTCTGAACACCCACATCGCAGGTTTTTTCAAAGACCTGTATCTGCCTGGACTAGCATAGCGAGGCCCGTGGGAGCGCAGCTTGTAGGCGAGTCTGGTGGCTCAGCCTGTAGGCCCATTAGCCTGCTCAGTCTCAACCTGAGGAAGTAACATGGGGCAACCACCAACACAGTTGTGTAAGTGCGCAGTTGCAGGGCATTTCCTCTTGTTTGGCAGGCACGTTTTTTTGGCAGCATAGAGTGGAATCTCACCTCTTTGTCATCACCATGAAAGGAGCCAGAACCTTCGAAAGGTGAAGAATTACCAGCCAAAAATTGCTGACAGCACCTTTATGTATAAATCCTGTTCTAGAACCAATAGAGAGAGGCTGGACTCTTTCTGGAGTTGCTGAGGGTGAAAGTCGCTGGCAAGCAAAGATTGTTGGTGGCTGTCTTCTAATAACATGGTGCTGGGCACTAGCCATGATGGAATCTGTCAAGCTGAGGAGCAAAGGTTTTCTGGCTCAGTAGCAGACAAGTATCAGGAAGCCAGACAAACAGAGGCTGCTGTCATTATGGGAGCAAAAACTCAGACGTGGAAAGAGTTCAAGGAGGTCAGGAAGTGGGAATAATCTGATGGTCGGTCCACACAGGCAGTGGTGAGACAATGTCTTTCTTAGGCCGTCCCCAGTGGAGGAGAATGCCTGAGCTCTTCAAAAAATATGTTGGATAGTGGAAGCAATGCTTTGAGTCTGCACCTGTCAGCACACCTCCTTTGGAGGAAGACTAGGCAGAATCCCTTTTTCTATTTTTAATCTCACCCCCAGCCAGACCATCAGGACTCCTCGGTGTATTGTGGTGCTTGCACAATGGTCACTTGCTGCAGGCAAATAGAGAAGCTCATTCATTTTTTAAAATCTTTCCTTGTAGTCACTTTAACACATAGTTAGCTTCATATCACCAGTGAGAATTACCTGACACACATGTAATACAAACAAGGGCGAACGCCAGATATGTCTCGCCCCCAGAATGACGTTATATATATGCCGACGCAGTGGGGGCAGTGTGACTTTTAGTCCGTCAAGAAAACCAATGAAGAAGACGAGCATCCTGTTGTCTCAGAGGGAGAATGTAAACATTCGAAAGTAACAAAAGTATCTGCTAAAATGAGGGGAGAAAGTGAAGCTGTGTACTGACAGTTGCTAGCAGCAGCTCAGCACAAGTGAAGCTGTTAATCCAGCTGTGCTCTGATAATTTAACAGTGTTATTATAGCATCGCTAAGAGCATGAGCTAATCCAGCTAATGGCTATGTTCGTGCTGAGACCTCTCAGCTGTTGTCAATATTGACTGCACATATTAGTGGATAAGCGTTGCAGTAAGTTTTTGACTCTGACGCTTAATGTTTGCTCTGTCATCTAAATGAGTATTGAAAAGTATTTTGGGGGTCTGTTGTTTTGTGTAGACAGGAAATCTCGATAATGCCGTGTCTCTGCATCGATGCAGAATCTTCCACATCTGCATCGAGATGCATGTTTCAATGGAGAAAATTCCACACCTCTACACCAGCCACCTCATAATGCGATGTGACTGGTTTAAAACTTCAGCATTTGCATAAAAACCTTAACATTTGTCACCTGACAAGCATAATATGATGTGATGTGATGTTAAAAAAACACACGGAACACACAGACACAGAAAAAGTAATAATGTCTTGCCAACTCACCTCTGGAAATAGAGGAATGGAAGTTCTTCGAGTGGTGGAAAGTGAATGCCTTGTCATTAGTGTGATTTTGCAGTCTAGAAATGTGTGTAAACTGCAATTGGAAGCAACCATGTAGCATCATCTTGAGGAGCATCTATAGCTACTGTGTTTGAGTACCTCGTACAGAGAAACAATAAGACCCCCTCTATTCAGCTGCAATCCACCGTATTTCATTTTCTATCTCTCACAACCTGTTAAACCATAATTTTCTTGCTGTCCCTCATCGTCTGCTATTCTCGCTTCTTTCCACTCTTTTATTCATTCCTTTATCTTTATTTCATCAGCCCATCATCTCTCAGTCGAAAACAATTAGTACACCCCCTGATATCTCATCAACTATAAATGAGGTGGTAGAGTGAAGATGAAAATCTTCACTCCACGGCATACATCAAATTTCACACACCAACACGCACACCAGTCCTCATCAAGCAATAAACAATCAACTTTGAAAGGCATATTTTAAAAATGTGCTGCAGAAATCATTTGGAGACAGCATTAATCTTTAAAAGCGATTCTCACACATGCTAATTTATTAAAAAAGTATAGGAGTGGAATTTCGACTTCCTCCTTGCACCTTTTTTCTGACAAAGAAATACCGATATGTGAAACCTGCTGAGAGGAGACATTCCCGCTGAGGAGGAGAGTCTCAGCTGGAAACCAGAGAGGCTTATGGGACAGAAAGAGAGAAAAGAAGAGGACCTGTCACTTCGTCCTTTCATCTCTCTGCTCCTCTTCTCTTTACCTTCCTCGATAAACTCTCCATCTGCCTGTTTCGACTCGTACAGGAAGCTCGGTATCTTTTCTCTGAAGAGTCTTTTCCCCCAGTCTCCCACTCTCCCTAGCTTAAATCCTAACAGAGATAGACAGAAGCCGTCATGCTTTTGTTTAGATCTCAGTTTCTTTTCCGTGGGTTTTCTTTTGAGTAGAAGCACCATGATACTGTATTCACTGAGAAAGGTGTGTGTTTGGCAAAGCATTCATGTGTGCGTACAGTAATAATGGGACAGTAGTGACACTTTTAATTATTTTGCTTATGACCTTTTTTTTCTCTCTGGAATTCAGTCCAGCATTTACCTAAAAATGCATTGGGGATTGTAGCTCGTGCTCAGATTTTAGGGTTAAGGGTTATTCCTTTCCATTGCCACGTGTCTTATTTTCTTAGTTTTGTCCATCTTTTCTTACTGCAACATAACATTGTACTCAAGGTTGCTGTGGAGATTTAGAAATGCACCCATAGATCTGACAGGGGAGGAAGTATCAGTGTTAGGAAAAAGAATTGGACTTGATATGATGTGCCAGCTTTCTTAGCTGTGTTTGAATGGTTAGAGGTGTAGTTGATGTTTCCCCATCTGGCACCACTACTATCTTCACATTCACATGTTCCTTTTCAGGAACACTAAGACATTTCCTCTTGTGTGCTAAGGCAGGTGTGACGATTTCCAAAGAGCGACCAGAGATGCTGAGGGCCAACTCAACGCTCACACTGGTTGCAGGCACACAGAGAGCCTGGTTTACTAAAGGTTTATATGTGCAAAATGTGCAAACTTGATGTTACCTGCAAATAAATGTGCAAACTGATCTACCAAGGGTGCGCACTGAGGATTGTGTCTTTTAATGGGCAAGACAGCGCACACTGGATTTAGCACCTTTGCCTAAATGAAAATGGAATATGGGGCATTTTTACCTGAGTGTGCAAAATATAGGGAGGAGAAAATGCAAATACATTGATTTAGCACAAGCAATGTGATTTATCAAGCCTGAAAGTGATTGCAGTGACTGTGTTTGCATCTGAATTTAATACTTTTGAAAAGGAGGTGTTAATGTGCACAGCATTGCGCACAGATGCCTGCTGTAATTTGGGCGAGGAGGAGTCAGGTGAAATAAAAGGATGCATAGAGAACGCATTTTTACCCGTTTACTTATGTAAGTAGAAGAAAAATAAGTCCATATCGCCTTTCCAGCAATGCAGTTTTGGAGCTTTTGGATGAGCTCAGGGCTGATTTGGAGCCTTGTATGAGGCGCTCCAGGCTGCCCTCTCTGCAGTCTCTAACGTAATTTATGCTTTGTAAAATCATTCCTCTCTAAATGAATGAATAACATGATTTAGAATAACAAATATATGATAAATACAATTTATTTTATTGTTTTTATTTTTATCTTAACTCATCCTAATGTAATTTTCATATATTCCTTTTTTTTTGAGAAGGGCTCTTATCTGTTTTCGCACATGAACTCTTGTTGTGGCGTGTCGTCAAAGGAAACACAACATTCACAACCACTGCTGCCTGAAGAGAATTAAATAAATATTTGTCTTCCCATTTACTCTTTTCCTTTACGCAACTTGCGCATCTCTTCTTTGGCATGCTCCTCTCCTCTCTCTCCATGCCATCTTGCGTTTGCGCTGCTCATCCTCTAAACTCTCCATGGCAGAAACCACTGACACACGCAAAACCCTCATTTAAATATCGCCCCCTACACCATGTTCGCACCTGTTGTCAGTCACGCAGTTATTCTAAGTAGATCACTCCCAAAACATACACCAACAAAACGTGCAAAATTTTAGAGTGCTCACAAAATTTAGCACTGTATTTGGGATCTTAGTAAATCAGGCCCAGAGTGTTTCTCTTACCAGTCATGCGTTGATAGAAAAATAATGTTATTTTTCCGAAGGGCAATGATGTGGTGGTTATGCAGCACAGCAAATATCGCTCCACTCTGTCAGGTCCTGTGTCAAGGTCAGCATCTTGGATGTCAGCTCCTTTGGCTAGAGAATACCGCAAGTGATGGTGGCCTGGCCGTCACCCCTTCATCCGCCTCTTGCTGCTGCTGTGTGGTAACATCAGGTTCAGTTGTAGTTCTTTCATTTCGAGAGAATTTTCACATTTGCTTTCATATGTTCTCCCTCTCCACCAAGGGGAACATCCACAGCTGTTTGAATTTTGGCCAGACCAGCACACCTACCTTGTCTTGATGTCCCAAAACCATCATTGAGAGCTGCCTCTTTCTCTCTCTCTCTCTGATTTAGAGAGTTGTAGCTCACCTAGAAGGCATTTAGCCTTTTTTGCTGTACATTTTAGCTGTAATTTGAACTTTTTGTGAACAGGTAGCCAGTATCAATCAAGAAGGAAGGGTAATGAGACAAGAAAACCGTGACTTTCGTCAGGGCTAGAGAGAGGGATACATCAACTCCTAGAACCACCTCCTCTGGCCTTGCTGGAGCTGACCTGGGGAAACAACTGAAGTTCCCCAAAAAACGTTGCTATAACAGCGCTTAGGCAAGACATGGTGCTGATCTTCAGAGCCTCCAAGTCATTTTGTTGAAACTCACTGTACACTGGGAGGAACGCATTGAGGAGGCAAATGAGAGGAAGAGGGCAAAGTACACAGAGCTGGTGGAAGAGTGTTGGAGGAATGGATGGCAACCAAGTTTGAGCCACTTTAGGTGGGATGCAGAGAGTTCTCAGGCCAGTTCCTCTGCAGAGCCTACAACATGCTGGGCTACCAGGGGCCTGTAGGAGAAGGGCCACTGATGCAGCCAAACCGTGGTTGGGGTTGTGCTACCTGGACACAAGCCAGCTGTGTTATCTGGATGAGGGTGTCTGATTGTTGGAAGACCCAAAACACCCGATGACCCCAGGTTACATCACTGATGATGTATGTTAAAAGTGTGTGTGTGAGTGAGTGTGTGTGTAAGGGAGAGAGGAAGAGAAAGAAACCCCTTTGAAACTAAACTAAACAAGTACAGTCAGCTGTTTTTCCAGCTTTAATCAATAAATGTTTAGTTAAAGCAGCTGTGAGGTATTTTGTTTCCACTTGATACTAACAGCTACTAATATTTTTAACATTACAATTCATAATTCATTTGGAACAACAGTAAACAACAGTTTTCGAGGTACACATTTTTTTTAATGATGAAGAAATTTGGAAGTAAACAATGTACCACAGTGCATTAAAAAAAGCATCAAAATAGTTTGTTTATTAAATGAAGATTCAGTCCCTCCTGGAGGTCCACCATATGTCCCAAAAGTTCTAATATCCTAGAAATTCCCCTTATGGTCAGAAGTCCCAAGCATCTATTAAACTGAAATGAAGATTAGAAGATTAGAAGTAAAAATAACACATCAGTAAATAACTAGCAAATGGTAAATCAGTAATAATCAGTCAGTAATAATAATAATACTAACCTTACTGATAAAGCACTTGATAAAACAGTTACAAAGTGCTTCACATGAAAGATAAATTACACACAAAAACAAATATAACGCATCTGCTCATCAAACATACATTCATTCATACATAATTCTAATGAGTAACATATTAGAAGAGAAATATTTAGCCACATCTCATCTGCATATCTGTATCTCGGTAACTGAATCGGCTGGCTTTGAGTTGAATGTAGAGCATGTGAGTCACAGAGCAGTTGCCTGCCGGAAAGGCGAAAGAAATTGCACAAGCAACTAAAGAATGTCTTTGGATATGTGACTCATGGAATCCATCTCTTTGTTCAAACAAAATCAACTGAATGTCTTCAGGTGCACCAAGCAGGAGTCGACCCTCTCCACTGTAGTAATCCAGCTCATTTCACACAGCAAACTCTTTTCTGATTGATAATCAAGATTGATTCCCTTCCTCCTGTGCTTTCATGGTGCTCTGACCTCCAGTTTGCAATTTTGTTCGTTAAGCTTGCAAAGAAAAACCCTGGTACTTTGACCAGCTACAGTGTGTTGTCCAAAATAACAGAGAAAACGTGTAAAGCATAATGTTTACGGCGTTGTTTTCAGCATGAACTAAGGTGCTGTTTTGTGTCATCACTGTGAGCTTAGAGGCACCTACAGGGAGATTTTTAAAAACAATCTTTGCTTCTTCTTTTTTTTTTTCTTTTTCTTATGGCAAACGTAAAGGTGAGGAAATGTTGTGATGGGTCATCAAACCACAAGTCACACTTCATGTTTATGCAAGTTTAATGTTGTGATTTCCTGACATGAACAAATATTAAAGGCTGCCTGGAAGGTGGGAAATCGTTCAAAAAAGTAGGCCTATTCAAAAAATAATCAGAACAATGTAAAGTAGATTGTTTTCAATTCGCCAGGTGGGTCAAACTCTGTTGAACCTGCAAAGTAAAACCCTTATGTGACTATGCATAGTTAAAAAGTCAGAAAGCAAGATGGAGATCACATTACCTTTTATTGTATCATTAGTTAATTTTCCACAAATTATATATACAAAAGTAAGTTGAAAGATGCTTTAACGACCAATAACACACAGTGACTTTAGCATCACATGATCATAATGTTGAAATATTTTTAAAAATATACCGTTAAAAATTTGAAATTTGAACTCTTGAGCTAAACTGTAGATTCATTTGAAGGGTTTGATTTTTCAGCCACTAACAGGAGCTACTTCATGATCATTATCCTCCATAACAATTAGCCAAAGCTAATGGTGCAATAATGCACTCAGAAGTGATGCCAGATCAAAAGAGCAAATTTGGAAGGAGTTGTTACAGGGCAAAGTGTAGACCTCTGTTGATGGACCTACACAGAGCAGCTTCATTAACACGTATCTCTACATTCATTATAATATTTTGGAGCTGTTGCAGTGCTTAACGTCTGGCAAAGTGTAATTCTCAACAGCTGCTGCCTCTAATCCTTACTCCCATACAGGATATATAGCTGTTCAGAGGACCAGTGGAAATTTACAGGCAGGCAGGTCTCCAGACAGACTCCAGTATGACTGCCAGAGCAGGAGAATGACAGTTTGGCTAATTAGAGCGCTTTTAATTTGCGCTGCCTTGATCTCTCGTCTTAGCCTCTTTCAATCTGGGAGCTTGTGTGTGTGCATAAATGCACGCGGGTTTGTGTGTGAGTATATTTTCAGCTAGTTCAGTGTCACCTTGTGGGGTAATTTAAAAAGGTGAGATAGTTTGAACAAGGCTAAATGACAAAATATGTTGTTTAGCCTTTCTCAAACTTTGTCCAACCTCTTCACTACTCTCCCTACGTTAATTCATTTGCCTTTCTGAGTGTAATTTTCTTTCTCTCTTCGCCCTGTTTTTCTGCATAGGGCTCCAATTTTTTCCACACATACACACTCCTCACATTCACTTTATTAAAGCAGCAAAGTTTTTGGGTCAACAATCCGCAGCACTCCAGCAGTGTATTTGTTCTGCTGGTGTTCTCATTTTCAACCAAATGCGATTAGAATTGTTTTTAAAGAGAACTTTAAATGTGAGCGCTCCTTGTAGAGATTTTATCTCCTGGCTGATAGGCCTCATAAGATATTTAAACAGGAGAAGGCTGGATACATTCACGCAGTCAAAGAGAAGATAACCAGTGTAACCGCTGACCTAATAACTCATAAGTCGTGTTGTTCGCCTCTCAGCCAGTTTCGACCTTTCCACA
>JAQFJA010000020.1:7843025-7853859 GCA_029874485.1 Naso brachycentron
GCTCCACTTGTCACTCCCCTGCAGAGAGAAGTGAACATGTGAGATGCCATGGATGATCCTCTGTGGTGAAACGATGTATGGTTACGTAATCCATTTAGTATTCAGAGAGGAGAAAGGAAAAAGACGAGAATAGGGACAGAGAAAAGATGGAGAGCAGCGGTGGAAAGAGCAAGAAATACATGAAAGGGAGTCAAGAAAATGAGAGCAAGAACCAGAATGGAAATAGGATAGAGAATTATATGCATACATACATAAGAGCTGTCAAGGAGCTTTTGATTATATTACAAGATCTTCATTAAAAATACTCGGCACAGTTGTTATGGAAAGCACCAGAAGATCTACTAAATGTTCTTTGAGGTGAAATTGTTTTCTCGTGTAGTCTCCAAGGTCAAGATTGAACCTAAACTTTACGACAAATCGTTTTCCAGTGTATATTTAAATTAGTTAATGTATTATATTGGAATTATTAATTTAAAAACATAGAAAAAAAAAAAACACAAAAGGAAGAATACATATAACTTTGTGTTTTTAAATGATTTACTCATCTGTATAATCATCTGGCGACACCTTAAAGCTCAGTTTTGCTTGACATTAAATGCATTCAGATACAGATGGAGCCCTCTGTCCATACTTCATTTCATTTGTATTTCTGCACAGTCACTGGAAGCTTATGTAAAGGGACGAAATGGAGTAGCACCTTCAACCACCACAGGAACTTGTGGGGGCAGTGTAGACTAATGTAATAAACCCCAAGAAGCAGTGAATTTAGAACAGCAAAGAAGCTTGTGGTGATTTTTAACATTTATTTGGGTATCGCCATTAATTGCGCAATTGTTGAAGTAGTATTCAGTTATGTTAGTCCTCTTCTTTGTTGGTACATGAGTGCTTGACACTGAAAAGGTTTCAAAGTGCGTTGCGAGAAGCAGAGATATTGCTCCAGCATCTTCTGTCAATGTAATTAGGGCGCCGAGGAAGGCAGCCTAAGCAGGCACCAGCCTTTGGTTAGGTTTCTCAGAAAAAACATGCCGTGCGCATGCATTTTAAAAGTGCATACTGGCTTTTCATAACCAATATTACACATACAAAGTGAGTTTTTTTCAAGTCACACAGACTCACCTAACCAATGTCCACTTGAGATTTCTATTTTACTCCAAAATAATGATTATAACGCAGGAAAAGAAGATTTTCGAAACATCTGTCAGTCGGTTCCTCTCGGGGGTAAAGAGGAGGCTTCCAAGGCTAAAAAGACTTTCCACAGGCGCACTGAATGGTGCTGGAGTACCGACACGCAGTATGATGGATCCTCAAACTTCTTTTTTTTTTTCCCCCTCAGTTCGTTTTCCATATCCAACTAAGCTTTGTCAGTGTTTCTTTGGTCAGGCAATTTTCCCTCCATGTTATGCATCACAGGGATTTTATCTGTTATCTTAAAGAAAGATGGAGTTTCCACAGTTGAGACTGGTTGCATCTCCTCCACTACATAACGAGCTACAAGCTTGTTAATTTCTCTCGGGGTGACAGTATTAGCTGAGCTAAAAGCTAGTCTTGGCTGTTTTGGAGCTGTAGCACCAACATTTTTTCTTCTTTTTTTATCATAATGAGAGAGAAGGAGGAGATGTTCTTTTAAGGATTAGCTTTTGTGAGGGAATAGATTATTATATGCGTATAATTGTTCCAAGCAGAATATTTAAATTTTTATTTATTTAAATACACTAGTGAAATACGTTGTAAATGTTTGTGTTGTTCTGGAGTGACATTTGACAGTCCATGTACTCTTTACCATTTAGTGTCTATCCTTTAATCTTTCCTTATTTTGATAACATAATAAAACAAAAAAAGAAGAAAAAAGAAAATACTTCATTACATTTTTTGAATAATATCATCAAATTTTATTTTTAGGTTATGAGGGCTTTAAAAATGCACCATTTTTTCTGATGTTAAAAAACATCCATTTTATTGGCAAATGCAATGATCTTTATATATATATATATATATATATATATTTTGTAATTCTTTATTTTCATGATAGTGTTTTTAAAATGTAGTCATTTATCAAATGATCAAAATTTACCACGGAGAGAATATATGCATGCATACTTTGATGGCACACTTAAGACTCTGAAATAAGTTGCCAGGAAAAAGTAAAACCTGTGTGACGAACCAAAAAAAAGAGTAAAACCTGTGTCACATCACATGTGACATGGACAACAGTGTTGATGGTGTGAAATGTACATCAGAAAATTACATAGCACTTCTCCAAACGTAGATACACACATGTACACACTAGCAAACTAACACATCATCAAGCACAGACCTGCACAGAAAACCACACACACAGGTGTGATAACTGTGTGTGTCTGTGGGTAGTCTGTCGCTCTCTCTCTATCTCTCTCTGAGCGGGCAGTAGGCCAAAGAGGGTTTTAACACGCTTAATGGGATTTCACACTCTGAAGTACACACACGTACACACTCTCGGACACACAATAATGTTGAAGATAAACATGTCTGAAAGCTATGTGTGATCCTAGACTAATAAACACACACACCCACATTGCACACTCTGTGATATAAAAGGATTTGTCAGGCTCCCACATTGTACACATGCAAAACTAATGGACTCCAATATCCACAGAGTAAAATTACTGTTACTTACTCATTTCCAAAAGACACAACTTTACACACTTTCCAGAATGGAAACAGACACACAGGGAGCTGTATCCTCCTTACAAATCTACCCTTATGTGTGTTTATCACCAGTGTAGCACA
The DNA here is from genome assembly GCA_029874485.1 of Naso brachycentron. Classification (NCBI taxonomy): domain Eukaryota; kingdom Metazoa; phylum Chordata; class Actinopteri; order Acanthuriformes; family Acanthuridae; genus Naso; species Naso brachycentron. The sequence continues at coordinate 7,845,792 of JAQFJA010000020.1, forward strand.
AGCGCCACAGTGGTCTTAGCGACCAGTCTGTTTAGGTTTTGCTAAAGGAGTTTCCCACTGCAAATCTGTCTTTTTAGTATTAAATACTTACTGCATGACAGGCTTAAAAGGTGACTCTGAGACTCTTTTGCCGAGGATAACTATAGTAGCATTGGATCTACAGCAGTTGCTTCTCACCCAGTGTTGACTGACAAGTGTGAATTCACAAAAGCTGCGACGAGCAGCTAAAAATGTTACAGCTGTCTGAGGCATCACATGTTATCATAAAGTTACAAACTGCTGACGAGTCATGGAAGGGGGAAGGGCAAAAGTGTAAGGGCCGAGCAAACCATGACCAATGAAAGTGTGCGTGTGTGTGTGTTTCTACAAAGTTTGGCACATTACGTGAATCAGCCAAGAAGTTATGCGCCTTTTTGTTAAGGGCCACTCCCAATGCCATGCCCTCTTTTTTAGCCAGTTAAACCAAAAATTTAGGACCTGTCCCAAATTCCCCCCTTTCCCTACCTCTTGGCCCTACCCCTCCATTTTACGCACACCCGTGGAGGGTAGTGTGTCCCATTTCTTTTGGGGACCAAGGGGGAGTGATAATCTAGCCCTCCAAACCGCCCTCCATACGTTTACGATGCAGGTTCCAAACGCAGATTGAGAGTGAAATCGACATACCATATGGAAATCCACCAGCTTTATAATGCGTCGAAGACGTCTTCTACCCGCCTCATGTCTTCTCCATGTATTCATTAAACAGAGCATGATGACAACAGCTCATGCACTGGTAACACGACCACTGGCACTGGCATTGTGGAAATCTACGGCCTCTTACTGTCGTGCTTCGAATATGCCATCGCAGCTGCTGATGACGTAACGAGTGGTGTCCCATTACCTAGAAAAAGATTTCAGCCCTACTCCTCTCACTACGTTGTGAAGGGACACTACTTTTTGGAGGGCACTCCAATGCCAAATCCCAATTCCTATTCCCCTACCCCTCGCCCCTTAGACATGTAGACATGTAAACAATGGTGAAAGTGCTAATCTTTTAGCTAATATGAAAGAAGCTACTGTGTTGGATTGTCCTTGGCTTGTGGTTGCAACGCATACTGTATAAACCACAGCTTCCATAGTTTGATATCTGGTTTGATTCTGGTCAACAACAGCTTGGTAAAACGCCCCCGATCAGGTGAGCTCAGCATTTCTGTCGCGCTCCGCTATCAGTCTGGCCAGGTGCCACGTTAAGAGTTTGAGCAAGCACCAAAATTAATGCAGGCCAATCAGCGTCTCAGGAGGAGGGTCTACTGGCAGCTACAGCCGTGGTTTTCAGTGTGCAGAATAAGGGCGGTGGTTCCTGAACAGCACTAGACACTGTGATAGCATCAGAACTGGAGAGTATTTCATCATTGAAACAAGAGCAAAGGATTTTGATGGAAATAATGTTTTTTGCTCTTTTCCCAAATCCTGGCTGACTTCAGTCAGAATTTTATGAAGTGGGTCTGCTGTGGAAATGACAAAAAAAATGGATCAGATGCATGTAAGATTTTTTTTATACTTTGCCGAGGTGGAAACTTTTGGTGCATTGATTACAGCAAAATGCAAGAAAGTGCAGTGGAAACAGACTTAGTGCGTAAATCACTTTTCCATCTTATTATCTAAACTGATTGTTCCTTTATGATTTTGGCAGGCGCTCTTTTAATTTTGTCATCTCATTGTGTTATTTTCTCTGCATTGGCTTACTGGCAGCCAAATGGAGAATTATGGCCATCAACTGTTCTCAATGTCTCAGTGGGTCCTATTCGGCTAGCATCAGTGAATGGAAATGCAGTCTGATTTGTATTTTCTTTGACATATTAATCTGTAACTTTCTGTATAACAACAGTTTACATACTGACAAGATATGATTTAGTATTTGCTTTTATATAACTCTGTTCTGACAGAATATAAACACCTCCACAAAACACATATAACGTTTTTAAAACAGTCATGTAACAGTAGCAGTGGATGGAACGATGGTACAAATAAATTAAAAACTGTTGTTAACTGTGGTTAGCAACCGAGGACACATATAGTTATTGCATGGCATCAGCACGATCCCAGCACTGCTTATTTCACAAGTATACAAATGAGTTTCACAGTGCAGCATTTTGGGCACTGACTGCTGCTGTCCAAGCTGACTAAAGCTGCCAATCTTCATGAAGGTGCCAGCTCTAAACTTTTCAGAGCCACCTTTTAAAGCCTACAGGCAGTGACAGTACAATACGCAGAAGATTGATTTTTTTTGTGAATTATTCTTCTAAAAGCCCATCTGTCCAGCCAGATGATACTCAAAAACAGGTGTGTTATGGATCAGTCAATCCCTCCAGAAAATAGTCTCCAAAGTTCTTGGAGAAATGGACTGAATATTTCCCCAACAAGCAGCTTTACTGTAGTTATCTGTTGTCTTCAGAGCATGTAGTAAAATATGGGACCTCTACACTGAGTGAGAGAGAGCAAGAGAGAGAGATTTCTTCGTAATAGAAAGCAGAGCTTATGTGCTCTGGTAGGTGGACCGTGTTATGGCCTGTCTGAAAACTTCTGCAAAGTTTGACTTTAGAACTTCAACAGACAAATGACCAGGCCCTCATACCATAAGTCATTGAGGAAAGCGACTCTCTCTCTCTCTACAGTATCTGTCTCTGTCTTTTACACACACACACACACACGCGCGCGCGCACGCATGCACACAAGCACAGCTAGCAGCATTTGAAGAAGCATCACTCAGACACCTCAAGCTGTTAATTTCCTTCCTGTCTCGATACATGCAGCCAACTGTGAAATGTTATAAAAGCAACATGAGTGTGTCTGCTAAGCACAAACCCACACAAATGCACACACAGTCACAGACACAGACGCACACACACACACACATACACACACACACACACACACACACACACACACAAAAACACACAAACACAAGAGCCAAAATCATTTTTTTTCCCACTGCCACTTTCTGATAAACACATTATGGTTAAAAGTATTCATACGACCCATAACTCGAGTGTATGTTTGTGTTACTGCATGCCTGTCAGCTTGTGTTGTGTGTGTGTGTGCCTGAGTTTGTTTATATGTGACAGACATGAGTCGGTGACTAAATTTGGGAGGGTGAATGGAAAATTCTGCTTACCTGCAATCCAGACTGACGCTGTGTTGACAGAAAAAGAGACAACCTCTGCTGTGATGGTGGGAACTGCAATTGAGATTAATGATGGAGATAATGGAACACTATGGTACAAACTTTTTTGTCTGTCTGATAGTTATACAATCTCATACACACACACACACACACACTAAACAAATACAGATAGCATTCATTTAGTTATATTTGCTGCAACAACCACCAGCAGCGACAGAGTGACACATCATGAATAAACTTCCAGAAAGCTGCGTTCATCACAGAATCTAAAGGGTATGACATCAGCATCACTTTTTGAAATGGATGACTTGAAGTGAGAAGACCGTCTTTATGGTCTCTGTCATGGTGTCTTTTTGTTGACAAAGAAGCCAGACTGAGGCAGAGAGTGGAGACAAGGTGGGACTGGTGGAACTTGACATGAGGCAAGGTGCAAAAGCACCGTCAGTCTTGCTTATGGTTGTCCATCGAGTTCGATGATGACGTCCACTTATGTCCCTAACGGTGGTAGTTGTACTAGCAACTATGGGTGTGTTTCTCTTGACTCTCTGTTGTTGTCTTCTGGCAGTCCTCTCCTCCTCCAGCGTATGGGCTCCATCAAGGCAATGCTGCCACCAGGAGTCACGGTCCTCCAGGTCCTTGGGTCTTTGGGTCTGATGTTGCACTTCCTCAGTGAGGTCTTCAGGTGGTCCTTGTACCTCTTCTTCTGCCCTCCTGTCAAACTCCGACCATGGTGTAACTGGCCATACAGCAGCCTGCGGGACAGTCGGTTTTGGGGCATTCAGATTACATGTCCAGGCCAGCGTAGTTGGTGCTGGGTGATCGTGGCCTTGATACCTCTGCATCTGGTCTTTGCAGGTATTTCAGTATGAGGCACATGACCACGCCAGGTGAGCCCTAGGAGGCGCTGTAGGCGTCCTACATGGAAGCCTTCCGGGGACTTAATGTGACGGCTGTACATGACCCATGCTTCACAGCTGTCTAGTGACCTGTCAGTCACTAGTTTAACACACACTTACTAGTCAGTCACTAGTTCAACACTGACTCAAGGCGTTATGAAGCAGCATGGGGTCATGGGATTTTTTAAATTCATTTTTTAAAAGCCGCCATTGCAGATTAAAATCTATCTGACTGACTCAGGCAGTAACGTTTACACACATGGTAATGTATTAAAGTTTTATTCATGTCACGTTAAGTCAAGTCTGCCGATGGGTGACTAAATGACCTGTAGCGTTACCTCAAATAAAGTTTGTAGATAATATAGAAACATTTTGGACAATGTAAGTAGACAATTTAACAAATTATATTACAATCATTGTTTTTAGACATTTTAATGTGGAAATGTTACACACTGACTTGTTTAAAAATGCCCCAAATACTGTTGTGTAATATTATACTTTACCATACTGTACTGTAGAACGAGTTTGTTGTTATTCTTAATCTGAGTAATTGTTTCAAGCCTGAAACTATCCAGCATTTCAACAGAAAAAGATTTGAAAATGTTGAAAAAGAATAATGAAGCTTTGTTTGCACACCTTTTCCCCCCTTTCTGTGCCAGGAATCATTAAATGTGCACTTAGATTTTTGTTGAAATTTCTTTTGAAGGGCCCTTCGACCACCAAATGAGGTGCAACTGATGTTCCATCTTATTAGTTTTAACATTATTTATTAGTGCCTCTGTTGTGTTTCGTGACCTTAGGTATCAGGAGGCGTCGCACATGCAATATGTTAGCTGATCAGCAGCGTCAGTACTTCATCTGTGTCTACACAGGTTGCGTTCAGGCTCAAAAGAATAGATGTGTAAAAACACACTCCATTTGCATACAGCATAGGTAAAACACATGGCATCTGCTATGTGACCTGTATACAGCTGGATTGTTTAAACCAGAAGTGTTTTTGTCCTGTCAGGGGTATTGAATGGCCTCAATGATGACATTAACTAGCACAGTAGCATTTGTTCAAACAGTAAGATATTTTTAAGTTGTACTGACAAACAGACTCTCTGAGTAGTGACATGTGAAATCTCTCTGGTTTAAAGCAAGAGGCGCTTTTTATTGCTTAGTTCACTTTGTGCAGCTGACAAAGGTTTTTGTTCTAATCTAATTTTTTCTCAAAGAGCAGGAGATTTGTGAAAGTGAGGGAAGGTTCTTCAGCAGGCCATAAACATGGCTGTCTCTGTTTTATGTCAGTAAGATTGCAGCCTTTCTCTTGTGCAACATATTTCAAGTGATTCATAGGCTTTATTGATTTCTGAATATTAAGCCCCACCTATTTGTGACAGAATACAATTCCTCCTGTTCTCACTACTGAATGGAACAACAGCAGCTACATGGCTTCACTGTCTTAATACCACATCTGTAGTTTTTAAGTACTTGATTGAAAGTTGGACTCGGTCAGGAGGACAGTGAACAAGTTTTTTTTGTTTGTTTTTTTTTAAACTGATACCAAATAAAGAATGCTGTGATGAAACTATCCAAATACTCCTTTTCTCATTAATTTTGGACTTTTCTTTTGATGCTGCTGTACTTTAGTTTTGTATTAAAGTCTTCTTTCGTAATGTGATCAAACATTTCTAAACTGTCGGAGCAGTAGAATTTGAGTAGCATCCTCCTCCGTCATTTTTTGTTTAAATTCAATGTTATGTGTAAATTGTGTCTTATTTTAATCAAAATTCCAACAGTATATTGTTGGAATATTCCTGTTGGAGTTTTCCTGGTCCTGGTGAGCTTCCAAAAAGTAGCTGCACTGCATCGACAATTTCATTGACACAGCAGGACAAATAACCATTCTCTTTCTCTCTCTCTCCCCCTCTCTCTCCCGTGCTCTCTCTCTCTCTCACACACACACACACACACACACACAAGTAGAATAATCAGGCATAGCTAACATTATGCCTTTGGGACTGCTCATGTGTGCCAATACTCATACGGTAAGCACACTAAGTGCACAAACGCTCAAATGCTTTTAAGAAACACTCAAAGGGCCGACCAAAACAAAATTTAATCTGAATGCATCTGAGAATAAAAGTAAGAGACTGTGTGAGTGCTGACTGAATGAGTGGATTTACATCATAATTTAAAGCACCTGAAAAAATATGTTAAAAGGTTTAGTTTTGTATAAAAACAACAACAACAACAACACCCTTTACTATTGATAAAATAATAAGTAAGTAATTCTTTCATTTTTGGCAGGCCAGTGGCCCCTTGGTTAAGGTAAAAGTACCCAAACTCTACTTCTTTTTGCTGAGGTACCTTGATCCTGGGATGTGAGGGAGGTTGCCTCTATCCTCCCAAGCTTGGGAAACCGGTTTAGAGAAAAGATTTTTGATCAAAGACAAAACTGACAGAGGGGTGGGACTGAAAGAAAGAAGAGCATTTTCAAATCTATTTGTACTTAAGCACCACAGACAGCACCGTGGATGTATCAATCCACACACACTGTTGATGTATCAATACACAAACACTTTCAGGGTCAAAAATGAACTTTCAGCTACCAAGCACACTCCATCTGCTGATGGAGACTGTGGCTGGGTTTTAGATCACTACTCATTCATTCATTTAAAATTCCCTCTGTAAGATACAGTCGATAGTTTAGAGCAGTAAAAAGAGCTTTCATACACTTTTAAATTGTTATCAGCTGTAGCATTGCAAAACTGTTAATTTTTGCACATACAAATGTGCCAGGCAGTATTGGATTGTTATCACAAAGATTTTTTTTTTAATACCGGTATACGGACTATAATACCGTGGACACATCTGTTTTGTTCCATTATTAGCATGTTTTAAAGGAAAACTGCACTTTTTGTAAGACAAGAACATAAATACCTTTCCCTTATCTTTGCGTTCAGTAGATAACAGCCCTGTGTGAGCAGTTTTGCACGATCAATGGAAGTCATAAGGAGACACAATAACTGCCGTCTAAAGCCCTCTAAAAAACATCCAAAAATGTCCAACATGCTCCATCTACATGTTTTGACCATGCGCATACACCACACTGTAGAGGCGCTGTCATTGCGGGCAAAAATATTGAAAAACTAGTTGTCTGGTCAAGATGACACAGTGTCGCGGACACAGCGCGGTTATGCTCCAAAAATGACAAAAATAATATTATTTCATGGCATTGTGAATGGGCATGTTGGAGATGCTGGAAATGTTGGAAAGGCGTCTCCCCATCACTTCCTTTGAATGTACAAAACTGCTCAATGCGGGGCGAATATCTAATGACCTACACACAGAGAAACGAAAGGCATCTATGTTGTCTAAAATCAGGATTTTGGAATGATCAGCTACATTCCCAAAATGATGCAGTATTCCTTTAAGGCATTCTATATTTCGATAACTTCCACACTTTAATAAAATGGAAGACAATAAGTAACTATATTACAGTGGCATTATGATAAATGAGGAGTGGATCCTAAATTAGGATTGTTTTGTCAAATGATTATTTCAAGGTTGAGAACATAAACAATCATGAATGAATAACTAGTGCTGTCAATCGATAATTTTATTTATTTTTTTTTAATTGTAATTAATCACATGATTTCCATAGTTAACATGCAATTACTAGCAAATTAATCACACCTGTTTTTCAGTTCTTAATGTACCATGAAGGGATATTTTTCAAGTTTTTAATACTCTTAACAACGTTAGAGTGGACAAACACGCTTGCTTTATGCAAAAATAAGTTTATTATGAGTTTATTATATTATTATTGCAGCAATCCAAGACAAAAACAAATACTGTGATGTGTTTTGATCGAGCGCTAGGTGCTCTCCTATGTGTAGTCTGATGTGATCAGTGCTCGATTGCTCATGTCTGTTGTTGTTCCAGCACAGGGGTCGGCAACCTTTGTGACATCGAGTGCCAATTTGAATTTTTCTTGTCAATGAGTGTGCCAGTATCAACAATA
>JAQFJA010000020.1:7899539-7911738 GCA_029874485.1 Naso brachycentron
GTCTTTCCCACGTTTCCAACCACCCCCTCCACCCCCCAGACACCAGATAAACAGAATTTCTAACTCATCTGTTTATGGTAAATGAGCCAAAATAAGGCCAGAACACAAAGGAGTCACACAAACACACTGAATGCACACACACACACACACACACACACACACACACTGAACAGTTATACTGCATTATGTCTTTTTCTGTTTCACGCCTTGTTTGTCTTGTCTTTCCGTTGTCAAGCGTCCTCTGCAAATGAGCTTCTGTGTGTTTACTCAAGGTTTTGACAGGACTCATTGCTAAACTCTTAACAGCACAACACACCATAACACACACACACACACAAATACTCTCTAGACCCAGAGGCTCCTTTGACAGACTGTATCTCTAATGGGGGAAGTAGGCTGGCGCACGATTATATGTGAAAGAAGCACTGAGAAAGACACAGACACACACCTTCACTGATTTAATAGGCAAACAAATTAGAAATATGGTGTTGACTCGTAGCACTAGCGGAAACATGACAGAGGACAAAGAGATGAGAGGATGGAGAAGGCAGACAGCAACTTTCTCACATTTGCAGGCATCCTTAAACACTGTGCATGTTCTACAAGCCTCTGTGGGGAATCTTTAATAGCCAGCTGTTTGCAAGATACTTTTCATTCTGCGGCTGCTATGGATGCTGCAGGATTCATGGAGACCCGCTCACACTCCGATAGATCAGGTGAGGAGTTGTATGAGGCAGGAGTGTTGCCTTGGGTTTTCTGCTTTATTTCAGCAGATATATGAAAAAAAGTCTAACAAAATTCAAAGGCGGCAAAAGCAAGAAAATATGATCTCCAATGAGTGTACTTGAAAGTCCAGCTTCTCAGTCTGTCTGTCTTTGCTTTTTGTTCTCACAGGGTAACTTATTATCTTTCTTCTCTAGGGCTGAATTAAAATGATTACGGGGGAAGGGAGATCAGAAAACAGGGAGAGTTAAGTATTTTTTCTTGTTACTGAAGCTAGTCTGATTTGTGCACACAGTCAACCCAGTATAACATTAGTTTCAAGTTTCAACATGCACGTTAGGCCTGTTGGCCCAAATTGGCGGGGCGCTCAGTCGCAGCAGCTTATGACTGACCCTCCATTCTAACCTCGCAACTTCTTTATACAATTCATTATATAATGATAATGAAGCTGCTTTTGTTAAAGATCCAGTCAGCAGGATTTGTGTACATTGCCACAAACTGTCCTTTTTTCATAACATTCTGCGTGACTTTTAATGGAAAATTTGTATCAGTCTAAACAAATTATATAGAAAGTGAATCTATACACTAAATGTTAAGAGTATTTGACAAGATTTTCCCCTTTGAACTATTTTTTGAACCATTTCCGCAACAATTTACCAGTGATTCCAGCGCAGTTCCTCAGAAAAATATCTATAACAGGCATGAAAAGACATTAGTGTTGAGTGTTTAAAAAAAAAAAAAAAAAAAAGTCAAAAAGTTCTGTTCATGCACAGAACTTTTTAACTGATGTTTTTTTAATGGTGAGAGTTACCAGGTTACTAGGCTGGAACAGTGGGTGTAACAATCGTGTCACTGTTCTTCCTCATAACAGTCAAGTCATCTTCAATCAAATGAGTGGAATCCATAGAACTATATTTATGATTAAAGGATCTTCGTCATCAATTGTGAGTGAATAGTCATACTTCAAAAAACACAAAGTTGACTGTTGGGTGAAAACATTAGCAAACAGCTCCCACTGTCCCATTATAAAAGTCAATGACTGTCGCTCTAAAATACAGTAACCTGTCTTGTTACCGTACTGTCTTGTGTCCTTGTGTCGTTATTTCTGTGGAAACTGTTGTTGAGCGTTATTGAACATACTGTACAGTGTTTGGAGCACTGGTTGTTGCTGGGGTCTTTGTATGTGACACTTTTAAGTTTTTATAATGTAAAATGTATCATATAAAGTTAGCCTCTATTATATTTTATGTTTTATTTAGGAACTCTTAGAGCGTGACTGGTGATACTGATGATGGGTTACATTTGCCATAAATTTAAAAATGGATTATTCTACTCCTAATGTAATGCCTATTGTAAAAAAATACTTCACCAATATATTAAATCTTCTTTTATGTTACATTTCAAATTCTTTGTTTTAGTAAAGGTGAAACCAGTTGTACCCACTCAAGAGTAAGGCCCAAAGAAAATAATAATAATGCTGCAAGGGTCTGACCTTTTTTAAAATTTAAAGTAGTTTTTTAAAGTCCTTTATAAAGAATTTAGATGCTCCCTGTCCTGCCCTGAGGTCAGGTGCAGTAATGCCTTCATTTTTAGCCAAAACACATTTGCACATTTCTCTCTCTCTCTCTCTCTCCATATGACTGCTGAAATCCTCATTTTGTAAATACAAGGCATTTAACATCACCTGTTCTTTGCCTTGATGTCCGTTGCAGTTTATTTGCAGCTGCGCAGCAACACGCTTTGTTACTTTGTTTTGGGCACCAGCACAATAAAAAAGAACCTGTTTCTATCTATAATTTAAAAAAAAACTAAAAAAACCAAAAAAAGAATATGGACCAAAACACTGCGTGTGTATAATCTTTCTCTCATGAACAGAGCAACTACTAAACACAGAGGCAACTATAGCAAAAACCTATCAATAATGAATAATAATCATCTTCCCTTTAAGTTTTAAACACTTTATTGTCCTCATTTTCCTCATTTCATCTCTTGCTATAATAAACATGTTATTGGTACAGATAATAGATGAAAAAGCTCTATCAAATGGGCATTGATTTGATTTTCTTATTTGCCTGGCAAAAGATGTCTAGACATCCAAGTAAAAACTTTAAAAAAATGTGGCTGAAAAGTTAACATTTTCAGATGTAGGTTTTATGTTTTTGTTATTGTGAATAAACAAATAAATCAATCCTTATAGGATAGACATGCCAGTCAAAATTACATTATTGAAATAATACTTTTGTCTTATATAAACACATACACTGGGAGTTATTGTAGGTGCTTGCCCATAAGAATATAAACAGGAAGAGCTCAGGAAGGCAGACCTACCCTCGACCAGCAGAGCTGCAGCTGCCCCATTGTTGCATTGATTACATGCACCTGCCATTGCTTGTCGATCTATTTACTGTTTGCAGAAGCAGCATTAACACCTGTATGTAAGCAGATAAGTGACTGTTCCTGAGTGGAAGAGAGGGGAGAGTAAAGCTATGATTTTTGTTTTGTTTTTGGTTAATTAGCTGAGGAGATAAACACTTGAATATGGAAGCAGTGGTTGTCCTTTTTTTTTTTTTAACCATAGCCTACGAAACCTTTTCATATATAAAATATATCTATGATTTAGTACCCTGTTTAGGCGCATAGCCTAAATGCGGTGTTTCTAAGTCCCCTTTGCAATTTCGACGGCACATAATCTGGGTGCAAAGTGAGGCACAAGGCACAAAGGGGATAGATTTAGTGTGTTTTAGGCGTAACAAGGAATAAACCAATCAGTGTGTCTCGTCTCATCCCCTTGAAGAGCCAGGTGCGCTTGGACGAAGGTGTATTGCTAATTTGACAGCGCAGAAAATCAGTCGCAGAAGTAAGCGCTTAAGCACAAGGGGGTGCGCAAGGTGAAGACGCACAAGCCTGTGAGTAGGTATCCAAATGATGCGGCCTGTATATAAGTGGACAACATTGCACCACACTGCACGTGGTTTTAGTGAGTCAATAATGTAAAAACGCCTTTTGGTGCCACAAGACAGCAATGCGCTGACAATGCGCCTGACCACACCTTCTTTTAGTGAGACCACCACTCCCATGGGCGCACAGATGAGCACAAGTACATTTGCTATTTAGAGGATGTGGGGTGCTGGCTGTGAAAATTTGTGGTGACAAAACAAAGGGGATGTCAGAATATTTTCTGGATGTTTTAAGGTGAAGTTGGGGCATTTTCCTTTTATTTTGGAACTAAAGATAATCTTTTCTCCACCCTTTCAGTAGTTTTTGTGCCTAAACCTTATCAGACCTCAATGATCAAATTTAGTTTACATAAAAGCAACAGTTCGTTAAATCAATGTAAACATTAATGATATGTAAAAGCTGTGTTCATAACCTAAAAAAATATGTATGATTATGCAAGTTTAAATAGAAATTGAATGGTTTGTTACTCGTGATAAAGCATATTATATTGATAAATTTACTTAAGTAAAAGGATCTGAATAATTCTTCCACCTATAGAGCCATATAGAGCATTTTATATACAAAAAATTATTGGTTTAAGAATAACATCTTTAGACTTCTTATGATATCAGCATTAACTTTCTTGCTTATTATTATGAACACTTCAGTCACAACATTAAGAGTTCAAATGATTAAGTCTTTCCAGCTGGGAGGCAAGCAAGATGTGCTAAGCTGTTTCCCCTCATTGTTATTCAGGTGCTTATCAAAAGGCCGATTTCAATTTAAAACTCCACCTGTTACTCTTTGATCACTTTAGTCTGAACTTACAAACATGGAACAAGGCTCTCACTTATCCAAAACAGACAGCCAGGGCTTCATTCCCCAAAGTGTTTATAGTCTTGTTCTTGGTGTCTCATGCTGATCTCTGCTCACGTCTCTCCCGGATCTGTCGACTCGCATTACCTTCCTAATATTTCAGAATTTGTTTCCACACATAAAACAGTAGGGATCCGTTTAGTAGGTACCACTCTGAAAGTAACAGAGGCTTAGAAACAATTCCAATCAATACAGGTCCTCTGATATTAGCCACATGGATTTACATTTCATGTCTCCCATTTCATGACCCTATTATACAGTATCTGCATTGGTTTTAATCAACACCAATGACTTAATATTTTAGATACAGAAAATACATACACACACCCTCAGAATTTTTTTTTAAAGAGGAAGAATGATGGGTGTTAAAAACGAGTGACAAGTGTTACATCACCTTTCATTCTGAAGCCATAATAAGCAAACATCTTGTTTTATTTTTGGATGCTCCTGTAGTTAGAGCTAATGGACAACACACATAACTAAAAGTGCTAAGAAAGTCAATTCAAAGCAGCCTGGAACTGGGAAAAAAAAAATCACACCATGTTTGCATTCTAAGATCAAGTCCAAGCTCAACAGGATCACACCTAACTGTCTGAAACATAAGGCTTTCCCACAGGAGACAGTGTGATATGTCACAATAGGAGAAAACAAAGGCGAAAATTACAAAATGAATGATGGCTGAATTCCATTTAGCTGATTTAGTTTCAGGGTCCTGTTCTTGTGCATACTTGGTCACTGTCACAATGTAAAACTGGGACACTTACAGTAACACCTGTTACTTTTTAGGACCATGACACGTGAAACTGTCTGCAGTGAAAAAAGGAGGAGAGAGAGGAAGATGGCAGAGCAGTCATAGTTCAGTTTAGAGATCAATCTGAGACACAAATGCATACTGCGCTCTGCCACACAAAACAGGTGGTAGATATTCTGATAAACGCGAACAGCTAATGCATGTGCAGGCTGTTTCACTGCAAGAGTAAGCATAACAGGACTGTTATCAAATTTAAAGAAGCTCATTTAGACTCATAAGTAACCTCTCTCTGGTCATGTTTTAAAATGTCTTTCACCATGCTGGCCTGACAAGATCCAGTCTACTCCCTGTCAGCTCACTGCCAATGCAAATTTTGTCTAGATGCTGGAAATTGTTTTGTATGTAAGGACACTTTTTTCTTTCAAGGATATGTTTAACCTTTAATGAGCCAGGCCAATAGCCAGGAAAAAAAAAAGTTCATTAGGAGGAAAATATGATGTTTGTGTAGAAGCCACTGTCGGTTTGAGATGTCTTTAGGACCAATATTTGCTTTCCTTTTCAACCAGAAAACAATGTATATTTAACAAGACATAGGGACCTTTTTCAACATGTTTCTGTTGACGAAACTAGATATGTTTATGCCAAGATATGATATTTCCTCCAGACCCTAAGAGGGTTTTTTTTCTTAAACCTAACCAGGCCTTAGTGTTTTCTCATCATAAAAGCAAAGCTTTAATGTAGAAATTATGAATCTGTAGTTGAAAATCTGTAGCAGAAAAATGCAACACCAACTTAAATTCTGGCCACTAGCCACTGGATGAGCACACACCATCTGTAATTTTACATAACTCAAGTCAACATTATTGAATCACTGATCTTAAACTCTTTTTGGTAGAAAACTGACCAACAGACCTTTATTCAACAAAAGGATTATATAATCTATTTCATCATTTAAGTGATTCAATAGCCAGCAGAAAATAACAAAACAAAAAACACATAAGTCAAAATGGATGGATGAAAGATTAGATAGATAGATAGATAGATAGATAGATAGATAGATAGATAGATAGATATAGATAGATAGAAGTAAAATAAAAAGAAAGGTCAATTATTCAGAAATCATCAAAATCTCTCCTCACGATTACATTTAGCCTTGGCTAAAACAAAAAGATATCTACCTTAAATTACCTTTTATGTGGTCAGTAACGTGGCTGAAAGCTGATCTTGAAATGAGAACCTGGCAACCTCAGATGGTGCTGCAGTGTTGTGAGTTAAAGTGCAAGAGACAAGAAAGCGTTGGTGCTCAGTTCAGTCGCCCGTTGCTTGAAACATCATGGCAACCATTGAGTACAGCACAACATCTCCTCTTACTCTGCATCAATGCTCCATTTACCTTTTATGTAAGTGCTTCAAACATGTTCTTCAGGGGAAAACTAAGAGTGGGCATCTCGGGGGAGAGATGACACGTTGAACAGCCAATAGAATAAGACAGGAGGGATCAGAGTGATATATGGCCGTGTTTAGCCAAAGCCTTTTGAGTATGATTACGGGGTGTAAAAGGGGCTCAAATTTAAAGCCCAGCCTACAAAATCCTAGGTGGATTTTTAAACCACATTCTGTATGAATGACTCAGAATTCAGTTAATTTTACATCAAAATGTCAAGGCTGTGCTGTGTCGCATGTGAGGTTACACTGAGCAGCTTGCAGTCTTCAGAGGCTGAAACTTGAAAACATTTCTCATCTGAAAATGTAAATTGGATTGATGTGGTTTGTTGTCATGAGTATTTAAATGAATAAATCATATTTTTGTGCGCTCTTGAGTTAACACAGAGTGACTACCACAGGGTGTTAATGGTGAGAGTCAGAGCTCTGGGTGATGCATTTAACAAGGTAAAACTAGTTTGTATTCATTAATATCTGAGAAAGGAAAGGTCCCGTGACCATTTAAAACCTAATGAATGTAAAAGGAATAAGATCAGCACTTGCGTTACAAATTACTCTCCTGTAACATGATCTTTTCAAAATTTTTTTAAGAAAACACAGTTGGTGTTGTGCGCCAACAAAGTTTCATCCCAGCAGCTCATACAGACACACAAGGTATCCTTTATTCTTGCCTGAAAGACCTTCTAAAATGCAGTGAATGTTTTACAACAGTTGTATTTTGGTTACATTTAAGCACCATAATGACTCAGACATTGGACTGAATCTCGATGTTAAGGTGGGGGTTGGCTGTGCGAATCACTACTCCACCCCTCCAAGGGGATGTTCAGCCTTCGTGGCGCCAACCCTGTAACAAAACTAACATTTAGATTTGAAAGAGGAGAGGATGTTGGTGGCGTGGCAGCTCGGTCGAGACAGCTCCCAAACAGAAGACCACTGTGCAAGACCACCATTCACTTCTGGTTTCAGACAGTGAAACTGGGTATTTTAACAGGACATATAGGCACATTTTTGGGTTACTCAGGGACCAAAACTACTTAGTACTTGGGACTTGAACCTAAGTCTCCTCAACTGTGTGTGTAAATTACCACCCCACCCCCACTTCCACCCTTCTAGGGACTTTGTTGCTCTTACTACTTTAGTTAGAGCAGTTGTAAACAAATGAGTTAAAATTGGAGTTAATTTAAAGTCTGACATGAAAGGGCATCAGCATCAGTCTTTGAGGATTTGGGGATATGACTGTCACTTTTGTACTTGCCTCCAGCCTTCCCTTTATTTCTTCAAATTAAACATGGACACACACACCCAAAGACACCACTCTTAAATTCAAAGTTCTAAAGCATTATTTAAAACAATACCAAGCCTTTTTTAAGCTGTGTCAAGATGGACATTATCAGTGCATGAAAATATGTAGCCTGACCATAAATTTCAATGATTTGTTGTGGTGGGGGGTTGTTGAACATGGCTCACTTTTTGCTCCAAGGCCATATTACATCATCGTGTTTAGTCAGCCTGGTCTCATTCCCATCAATACTGTCACTTTGTCACACCCTTTGGCATCTCATACAAATGCAGATGGTACCCTTTAGCATCTGTATGAGACACACCAGGCTTTCAACAAACTCAGCCCAATTGAAATGCTTCCGTGACACACAACTTTGACTTAAAACCTTAAAAAAAGTTAAACTTAAAAACTTAAAAAAGTGTCAAGCTAACAATCTTTTCCTAAACCTAACCAACCATGTGTAGATCTTATCCCTAAACCTCTCTAGGTTCAGTTTTTTCCTAAACCTGACTAAACTGTGCTGGGACGGCTTTATGCATCAGACACAGACTGGTTACCTTGTGCGTCTGTGTCAGGCAACAATGGACATGATAAAAGTTGTGATATTTGATGAATAGTTCACTACCACGCTGTATGCTTAAGATCTGTGTAGAAAAACTGCCAGTTTCAGTCTGTATATACGAACAGGAAGAAGGAACAATCACACAAATCTGTATTTACAGATCTAAAAGCATGGACTGGTTATCTCAAAGGAATATTTCACCCCAAAATGCTGACAGAAGATTGGGTGAAATTTTTTTGGTCCACAAAACACTGCTGCAGTTTCACAGGAAATTTTCCTTCCTGAGAGCTACAGGCTACAGCGAACAGTGAGGCTAAAAACATGGTGTCAGAGACATTTTTTACAACAATATGGCACGTCAAGGCCTCAGGACACTTGGATTACTTTGGACGAGCAGTATGGAGGCATTTTTTGGTTTGATTATGTATTTTTTTTCACGTTTGAACCCTAGTCACCATTCACTACAATCATTTGGGAGATGACTGCAATGCCTTTTTCCTGTGAAACCACAGCAGTGTTTCGTTGACTGAAAAACTTCACCTGACCTTCCATCAGCATGAGGTTGAGTAAATAATGAACGTAATTTCATTTCTGGGTAAACTACCCCTTTAAGGTCAATCAATGGTTTTAGATGGATTTAAAAGTATATTCTGACTTGACAACATTAACTGAGATATTTTTCAAGGAAGGATGTCATTATCTTTACTCAGGAAGATATGAGGGGTTCCCACTTTCAAAGGAACTCCCTGACTGACCTTCAGATTGAATAACTGATGAAGTCTCATGAGATCTTGAAGTCAGGCTCATGCTATTGAAGGACTGGATGATTTCTTTAACAAGTTTTTCCAGTGAGCACTAAACTTCATAAGCACGGCCCGCGAGCATGAGCCACGAAAACATGAATTTTTCAAAAGTTGGACTGCAGTGTTTAAAAAGAATGAGCTACTGCATTGCTGAAAAGGTTCACAAAAAAAGAGCAATATGAGAGATATTATGGTTGAAGTGCTGTGTGCATGTGTGATTGTTGGTTTGTAGTGTATGTGTGTGTATGTGTGTACCCCTGTGTGTACTTGGTAAAGCCGTCAAAACCTGCAGAGGTATGCAAGTGGTGATTTTTGGCTCATTTGCTTTTTAAATACTCACATGCATAATGCTGCACCTTCATTGGCTCTATTTCAAACCTTTCAATAATTCAGTGATTCATCTCATAAATATTCATACTCGATTTGTAAGAGACAGTGTGTGTATATGCATCTGTATGTGTGTGTGTGTATGTGTGTAAGAGACAGAGATCCATTTTATTTTTAAGTTCCTTCTTATGAACAATATGGCAAATAAAGAGGTACAGCCTGTTACTGCGGTGGTTCCCCCTCACCACACACACACACACACAGACACTCACAGACACTCACACACATATGTGCTTGAACAATTACAGTTAAAGAGCTGAGTCAGGTTTGTGCTCTCACCCTACTTAGTAAAACACAACCGATGGTCAAAGGGTCAAGGCCTACATTTACTGAGTGTGTGCGTGCATGCGTGCGTGCATGTGTGCGTGTGAAAACAAGAGAGAGAGAGAGAGAGAGAGAGAGAGAGAGAGAGAGAGAGTGACTGTCATCGTTTTAATATTGTTGCATCCAAATGAGTGTAAGCACAGCTGAGAATTTGTCTAACCTTTGTGACATTACTTGAAAAATATCAGTTTGGAGACAACACGTTTTCCTGACATGAAGTTTGACAAAAGGTTTTCCAGTTAGGACGGATGCAACAAAAGTCACAATTGCATTGTGGGAAGTGCAGGTTAACTCGCACTGTGGACTCATAGTCAGGACTCCATAACCTCTCTGCTCAGATTTGGAGCATTCTTGTCCTAAATCACTTTTTCTTAAATGGGGGTACGCATACCCCGGGGGTTACGTGGAGGAACTCCAAGGGGTACGTGAGATTTTGTAAAAAGTTATTTTAGAAATAGCATCCATGCAAGGTTCCTTAAAAATAATTATTTAGGCTAATAAATATTCATTAAAATACAAATGGAAGTTCATAAACTGAATTTATATTCAGTATTCAGTTTCATCATCCTAAAAAACTGAGAGTCTCCCCCACGCCAGGATGGTTTGATCCAACCTGTCACATGTCAAATATCAGTCACTGTCAATCACTTGTCGCTGTGAAAATTCAAACAATGGAGTCATGGTTGAAGCGTAGCAGCAATGCTGCTGAAAACATGGAGAGACAAGTGCCAAAGAAAGCAAAACCAGAGCCAGCAAAAACCTGTCAGTATTTTGAAGAATATGTTTTAATGGGATTTACGTACACAAGTTGCAACCCATCTTGTATTGTGTTTTTCCTGCGGGGGAGAAATTAGCTAACAGTAGCAAGTTGATAATTATTTTTATGTGCGCAAATCTTTATTATAAAAGTGATTTTTTTCTTTTTTAACATGTCTTTATTATAATTAAATTAATTATTTCTTTTTTTTGCGGGATTTAGTTATTTGTATATCTTTTTTTTCCCAAATAGTTCAAGAGAGACAAATGAGCAGTGTTTTGCATATCGATGAAGTTTTAAATGTTTTGTGCCTGTGTGGTCACTGTTTTCACTACATTAGTTTGAATCCCTATGTTTTAGTGATGAGAAAGATTTGCCATGAACTTAGCCATGGACAGTGCTGTGTTTTACCACTTTTTTTCAACCAAAAATGCTTTGCGCTGGTTAGAGGGTACTTGGCTGAAAAAATATTTCACAGGGGGTACATCACTGAAAAAAGTTTGAGAACTACTGTCCTAAATGATCTAAATGTAAAATCTATGTCATAATAGTTGTCACATCTTCTCAGTAAATAATTGTACAATTACATACATTTTTAAAACGTCAGAATATGTTTTTTTCTTTCATGTTTGCTTCATTATATCCTTGCACTTAAGTAGTCCCAACTCTGAAGAGCAGGAAGTTGGAAATTTACGGGAACAGACAGTATAACTGGACACGTCTAACACAGCAGCTCTGAATTTAGGTAAACTGTGGGCAATAAACAATGAGACCGAGGTAAAGAGCTCCGTGTTTGGAAGAGAAATTGCTGCCGAGGGATAATGAAGCATATTTTAATTCATTTATCCAACCAACCAATTTCATCCAACCAATCAGATAAAGAGGCCATTTTATGCTCATTTTCTGGGTTCATGTTTTATTCTTGGTTACTACTAGAGCAGCTTTCCCTGCTTTGATGCTCAAGAAACTCATCTGTTTTCTCATCCAGCCAACTGCAGCTTTTTTCCAGGATTTTTGCCTCTGTCTGAGATGCTCTGTTTTAGCTCCTGCCCCGCCTCTAAAGGTTTACTTTGCTCTGATTGGCCAGTTAAAACACTAACATTCCAGATGAACCTACAGAGAGGCCAAGCACACTGTGACACACTAGTGGTGTGAGATTTTAAAAAAAAAACTGATGAAAAGGGAGCGTTCAGAGCCATCAGAAGCAGACCACAGGGATTACGGCTACATACCCTTACACACCCTGCTTAACGGGGTCACTGAACTACAGATCAACCCAGTACTGATTAAATGGATCAGAGACGTCTTACAGGACAGATCACAACATGAAACAGTCAACGGCAAAAGATCCAAT
>JAQFJA010000020.1:7911838-7924764 GCA_029874485.1 Naso brachycentron
GTCCGTTGGGATCAGATGAGGAGATTTACCCTGAAGCTGAACACCACAAAGCCTAAATGACTGACCACAGGGAGTGATAAAGGATATTGTAGCAAGGTGGTTTGACCAATTTAAACAGCAATTCAGTCTGCCAGAGGAAAAAATAGGCTGTGTTTAGCACGTCATTGTAAAGGACTAAATGGAACCTGTTATAAAGGGCTGCACTGTGACCAGACCAAGTAAAACAAATGTAATAGTTTATCCTGGATACATAGGCCTACTGCAAGGTCACTGCGAAATTTACAGCTGTCTTCTGTTTTACATGTGTAGAGTATGAGAGAGTCCACCGCTCTATTTTTCAAGCCTCCTGAGAAGCAAACAGTGTATGCTCTCATACCGTCATTTAAGCTAGTTTATTTTTGTACCAGAGAGGCAAATGATGTTAAAACTTAGGAGGTAGATTTATTTTTAACGTTTAAGTGAAAAAGAGCAGAAGGTAACGTAAGACTTCTGTCAGGGAGTTAATTATAATTAGGATACCATACCAACTAAACATCTTCTTTTTTCTTTTTTTTGGCATATTAATTTGGCCCTTGCTTCTACTACGGCTCAACCGATACATTGGTTGCTGATAATTGGCTGATATTGGTTTATTGCAGATATATTGGTATTGGAGTATATGTTCTGTGATATGGCAATATTAAAACTGGTTTTTCAAGGTCAGAAAAAATGCTTGGACTAGTGATTTGACATGGTGTTATTACATAGTTTGTCCAGCAGAGGGCAGTCTATTTTTAGATAACTAATAAGTGGCATGAACTGTTCAGTGCACTGATGTTTAAAGTTTAAAATGCAAAATATTCTGCCTCCATTACATTCCCTTGTCGCAAGTATTTTTTAAGTATGTTCAGCTGATATATCTAATAACAGAATTTTTATGCTCCCTAATATCAATATTAAATCTAAAAAAATCCAATATCAGTCAGCATTAATAAAAAAATATTATTAATATTATTTAAAATTTCATTATATTATTCAGTGTGACACACTGAGGAAGACCTAGTTGAAACGCGTCTGTGTTGTGTTGGTCCTGTGCCTGCCAGTGAGATATAAAAAATTGACTGATGATGGACACTTGAGTGCTGCTGGCCTTTTTATATTTTTTTTCATATTTTTTAAATATTTTTTTTTCACGATACCTATGTGACAAATAAATCCTCTTCAGGTTGTTATGTTGGTTTTTAAGGATTGATTATTGATTATTATCATGAGCATGTTAACTCATGCACTGAACAACTTGCAAGAAAACATTCGACCTTAACAAAGTACTTGAACGCCACAGTGCATATAGCCTATGTTTTTTTTGTTTTTGTTTTTTTCCACCCGTAACGTTAAACTCGTGGCAAAAAATCAACATGAAAAAGTTGCAAAGCACCTTTCATTTTTCAGAACAACTAAAAAGGTAAAAGATTTTATAATTTTTGGACAAATGTTTACTAAGTGACTGATCTAATGATCCCTGCATGCGTTTGTCGTGGCTGCGCTCCGGTACCTCTTTAATTAACCTGCACCTTTGGCTTTTATAGACATTTAAAACTGCCTGTTGCATCAACCAAAGGTATTAAATAACAATGAACTTGAAGCCCTTCCAACCTTTTCAGTAACTTTTATAAATAAAAACTTTACCTTTAGGCTAGGCTACAGCATTGGCTGGTCCGATGGTTTAAATTTTTTAATTATGTAATTGTTGCAATCAACATTTCTAAATAAAAAGTTTTGTTTAAATTGCAATTTTTACTTGAGTATAGCCTACTGTTGCTCTGCTAAACTGTGCTTGTTAATTACAAAAGACAAAAAATAAGGCATCTCAACAATTATAAAAAATAAGTTACCTGTTCTTGTTAAATATCATCACTTTCACATTCATTCCTTTGACAAATTCCACTTACAGATGACTGTCCAAATTTTTTCTGGTCTAAGATTCGTTTTTGTATTTGAATGAACTTTATAATCGAACTGTGCAATTTATGCAGTGTAAGCTCCTCTTTCTTTCCCTTTTTTTCCCTTTTAATGTCGTTTGAACGTCGTCGCTCCCAAGGACCCACTTCAGAAAAGTGTGCCTTTCTGACACGTTTCTTTCATTTCCTGCTGTTGTAAAATCCCTCTGTTTTTTCTACCTTTTGGGCTATCTTCCACAACTCCTCTTTGCAACTTCTCTCTTCACCTCACCGCTGTCTTCATGGTACACCAAACGGATGTCCTTATATAGAGAAATAGGGGCATGTCAGTATGCTGATTGTAGATACCAGGCAAGAGCCTGCCAATTAAGAATGATTCTGATTCACTAACATATGCTCGGTGGTAAGAACAAAGTAAGCATGTGTCATGAATCCGACGGTGATTATGTGTGCACACTTACTTTGTGCGCAGAGTGAATAAGGCCTATTGTCTTTTTCTGTGCACTGTGACTGTCCACAAAATGGCCCAACAGCACCTCTTTCTGCTGAGGAAACTTAAACATAAGCAAAAACATTTTAACAGTTGTCTACAAATCGCTCATTAAGTCAGTCCTCACTTACAGCATCACATCCTGGTACAACTTTCTCTCTGTTAGAAACAAATTAAAAATGTCACGGGTCATCGAGCATGCAAACAAAATAACAGGCACCACACAGTCCTCACTGTTGTAATTCTTTTAAACAATGTTTTAAGCTTGCTACGTGTTGTTTGTATGTTGTTGTTTTTATGCTGTGTTTTACGTTCTTACTCTTGCCTTATGTTGTTTTTATTCTGTGTACATTTGAGAGCCACGTCAAAGACAAATTTCCACTGCTATGCCATGGAGAATAAAATTTTTCTGATTCTGATTCTCGTTATTTCATACTTAGGCATCATTTAAAATGACAATCCGACTTTGTAACATCATTTATAGGTTGAAAGAGACAGAAAAGCCTAACATGACCCCTTTAAAGATTTTGAATTTCAAGCTAATTGGTCCAAGTCTTTTGTCATTAGTTGTTGTTTCTGTTCTTAACTTAGAATTTAGACAGTTTATGTATTGAGCCCTGTATGAGAGTAAAGGTGAGCTGACATATGGTGCAAAATACAAATATGCAAATAGATGTCATGTTACGTCATGTCATTCGCGCCATTCTTGCAAGATCAAATTTTTCAACTTGAGCAACCATGTTGCACGACACTGTGTCACGAAAGCCAATCAGCTTTGAGATTGTTGTGACATCACTGACGTCCCAACGTCCTGACGGCACTAACATCCCGATGTCTGGATGTTCAGTCAGACATGGCAGGCAAAATAACTGTTGCTGTATGTGAATACTGTCTATGGAGCTGTAAGACATGACTTATACACTTTTTGATGATGTTGTGAAGCCAGACATGACGACAGAATTTTTCTAATGTGCCAGGGACTTCCATAACTGATACAGAGCAGCAGTGACGGTTATATCAGCCGTAGTTCATAACAGAAAGAAATGGCAAGCCCCCCTTTCTCTGAGCGGGCGATTAGAGGCAGGCTGTGTGTATTCAGACTATTTGCACGAATAACGCAATTACACTTTGATGATCCCGCAGTCAAAGTAGCATGAGTGGCAAAAATTCACTTTGCATTGCATGTGAATACAGCTTAAGGGATAATATAAGTCCTAGTTATTATGTATAATGACATATAATTGAAATACCTTATATGAATCATAATTTTAGGTATATAATTTTTGCATTTTAATGTTGTTAGTCATGATTTACACTCATGTTTTGTATATTTTATGTAGGAAATTATCACAACGTGTTCTTCATTTCTTGACCTAATTATCTATAAAGCCGTTTATCTGCCAAATTGATTTTGCATGTAAGAGCACTGATGGTTTTAATCAATGATGAGAATTAGACATCATCCAACCATCTTTTAAGTTTTTTTTATACAAATGCACAGCCAACATTATTGGCATTTCTCCAAGGCATACAGAAAAATTTACTCACCATTTCAGTTCCCTCCAGCACATCAGAAACAGTTGGATTTAAATCCTCCCGTGTATGAGAATATGTTGTTTATGTGCTTCATTTCTACTGTGCAGGGGAGCGTGTTCTGCAGTAATGGTAATTCATCATAATGCGAGTCTCCATAGTAATAATACAAGCCACAGCTGCTAATCCTGAGTCCTTTTATATTTAAACACATTAATAAAAAGCTACTAAACATGTGCCGTCACACAGACTCCTGCAGGTGCAGACACAGCATGCAGCTGCACAGAAAAGAACATTTGCACACAAGCACACATACACATACAATTACAAAATCCATACCTACACATACTAACACAGATACAGCTGCAAGGACACGGATGTCAATCAATTATTAGTCTCATCTTCCACAGCCTGTCACTGTCACTGCAGTTTTCACACTTCACACAGTGCAGTGTGTGCTGGTTGTTTTGTGTGTGTGTGTGTGTGTGTGTGTGTGTGTTGACATAGGTTATAAGCGGCCTCCACTGAACACCTGCACCTTGTGCACTCTGAGCATTTCTCCCTCTTTCACACACACAAACACACACACGTTCATCCTGCTTTGTGATTGACAGACCATATTTTTGTCATCCACACAGGCTGAGACACCCAGCTGTAAATGGATATTCTCTCCCTCTCTCTTTCTTCCTCCATTCCTCATCCCTTGCTCCTCCTCTTGTCTGTCTTCGTCCTTCCTCCTCTGCTGTATATCTGTGTTTGTGACTGAGTGTGTGAATGTTTGCCTGGTGCAGCTCCCAGACTTTCATTGAAATGTTATTTAGCTAACCAATTAGATGAAGGGAACAGCAGGTGAGCCCTGAGCTCTATCCAATCAATGACCTTAATCCTTCTTAATCAACCAATTAAGATTCTATTATCGGCACAAAAATTGCACACATACACACGAATACACCACCACGCTGGAATGTAGAAATGCAGCATAAGCTTAAATCTTACTTCAGCAGCATTATAGTCTACAGATGCATAACAGAAAACAGATTTAGAGTTTTTGAGGATAAATTCATTGTAGGTTTTTGAGGTATATATTCAGAAAAGTAGTTTCACTTTTTGTTTGTTAAACTTCTAATAAAAAGAGGTCGTTTGAGGGGATGAAATATTTGAAAACTTTCCCTGGTGGCTTGAGGTGATACTATGGTGTCATACTGTGGCTCTAAGTCCTTTAATGGTATTCTCAACAGTTTGGAAGAGCACATGTCAAACTGTAATATTTTTTTGAATAATGAGTTAACTTAATCAAGCCATCTGTTGCCCAAGATGAAAGTTTGCTCAGCCAAACAAATTTCTCAGAGTGCACTGCAGAGTCAGACCAGTTTGGATGGCATCTTTCTGTAGAGTTAACAACAAGAAAAATCACTTAGCATGTTTGTATTGTGAGTAATACTTGCTAATTATATGTTTTTTGTAATTATTTTAGTCTTACAGCACTGACTGATAAAAATGATGTTAATAACCCACCAAAAGAAATGTCTCTTAGTATGAATTTTTTTTTTTTTCAAGAAAGATGTTTGATAGAAAGATCCATCTAAGTTAAAAACAGCTTTGTTAACGGTCTTAAGTGACCTCATTAATTATTAATAATTTTTTAAAAAATTGTTCATTAGATATTATAATGCAGTTGGATGCGGGTTTAGGTGTTTTAATGCACAGTATTTGTCATCAATTAAAACTTCTCCTATTAAGACAATTTATATTTATATATTCTGTTACAACTTTACTGTATTTTCATTCCATATCTGTTTACACATTGCCACCACTTACAGGTGTCTACAAAAGGAGTTATCACCTTGTTGTTGTCAAATGCACCAACAAACATTTACATTTGCTTATAACTACATTGTATTATGCTTTATGGTTCAAGTAAAATATTACCAACATTTTTTTGTTTTTGCCTTTTATTTAACAAAATATAATATTGTCACAATTTCCTCAATAACATGAGCTAGTGTGATACATTTTTTATTGTGCATTTGCTAAAGTTTTTCCATTTGTTTGAATATATATTTGTTGTTGTTGTTGTTGTTGTTGTTTTGTATGGAATGTTTGCTAATAGTATTAAAAATAGAAGTTGAGAGGCATTGCCCACAGGAATGATATGTGTAGATGGTAGATAATGAAATAAAAGATAATAAACTGGACTGTTGATTATACTGATTTTGTTATTTGTTTTTAATTAATTTTGCTTTTTAAAAGATGTCTATGATGATGATCCCTTCCCACGCTCTCTCATCCTCCGTTTCTCATCTCATCCTACTGTATATACTGTAAAATAGATGTCAGAAACATCATGAATGTTTTAAATAAACTGCTCAGATGTGTCGTCAAGAGTCCCACGGGGTCTTATTTGCAACTGAAATCATTCTAGTCTCTTAAGGTCTCTTCTTAGATCTTAGAATGGCAGTTAGAAAAACATCCTCGAATGGACGTCATTGTAAATGACTGCTCAGGATGGATGATTTGAGGGGATCCACTGATAATGGTTTGTAAAACAAACATTTATATGCAGATATATTTTTTTGCCCAATAAAAGGTCTGAAAGGGTTGTTTTCTTTAGTAATTCATTGGAAAATACTCTATTTTCTCTTTGCCTGTAGGCATATAATTACTTTAAAACATACAAACATGATGTGGACATATGTAATTGTGAGCAAAGCAGAAAAATAGCTGTTCTGCAGCTAAGCAGCATTGACAACCTCTTTGTCTACCTTTCGTTTCCTTCCTTCATCTGTTTCTACATCACCCACATTACATATCTGTAGTCACTGAAATGTCTACATTTATTTGAATTTATTTAGGCAAGGGTATCTCAAACAAGGCAAGTAATTATTTGCTCTGAGCAAAAAGATGTGAGAGGGAGCAAAGAAAGAGACAGAGTAAAACATCGAGAGGCAGGGAATTAAGTGAGACAAAAAAACCTGAGACGGTATTATAACAGGGACAGGGACACATTTACATGGGTATTGATAATGAAACAGAAATAGTGTTTGAAAGAGAAGATGTTTTTGTGTTTTGATCATTATTGAGTTTCAGTATTGCACGCTTTTGTTGGAAATAGTTTATGGCTGAAAAAAAAGTCATTTAGTCATTTTACATTGTTTGCTCAGCTTAACCTTACTAAGTGAACTTGAACAGTAGTTCAGGTAAGTTGAAGAAATACGGATTGATTAGAAGTTGCGGAGTCCTACTGTCCTGATGACCCATTGTTCGAAAAACTCCACCAAAAACCAGCCAAATGGCCGTCTGGCCTAAAGTAGGGTTAGGGTTACATGGTTGGTTGGATGGTTTGGGTGAAGGTCAATCAGGGACAGGTGGAACAGGGAATTGGAAAATGGGTCGTCTAAACAATGGCAATGACGCACTTACCAAGGGCCAAGTAGCAACCTCTGGGACTAAAAATTGAAGCCAACCAGAAGTGCCAAAAACTGCAGTTCCTCCAATGGCCACTTGAGGCCGGCTCCAAAATTGGGTCAGTCCATCTTAAAGTGCTCATGTTTACAGCAGAGGTTAACAAAATTACAGCTTAGAAAAAACAATGGTCGTGGTTTCCATGGCTATTTTCGCTAATCATGACAGCTGTGCTGGGATTGACATTTACACACATCCCCTCAACTCAAAAATGTGTTTTTAACATGTTTATGTCCCCTACAATGTCTGACCTTTACAGATTTTAGGCACTTTCCTAAAATCTGAGATTCAAACATAGGCTACCCCAGTAAAAGCTAGATTTCATGTGTGACAGATTCAAAAGCTGGTCAAGCAAAGAAGCCTGAAACATCCAGCGCAACTAATCTCGTCGGTACAAAGAGTGAGAGTTTGCATTAGCACAAACGCTAACATTGTGTCAGCCACTGTGAGTCAGAAACTAACAGGCTATCAAACAACAAAAATAATAAGAAGATACAAACTGCATTTAGCATTCTTAGAGGTCAGGTAGTCATCAGTTTTGGTGCACAAAAGATTCTTCATATCACGGTCTGACTCTCAAATGTATAGCTGATTACCTTAAATGTTTCCTTTACACAAACACTGTCCATCTTGAAGCGCCCTGCTTGTTCACCGGTCTGCCTAGTGCAAGCAACAGTGGTGGGCAGGGCGCAAGGCTTGCAACTGATAAATCCAGAATTTGTTAATTCTTAAATAAGGAAAAACATGCTTTGTGTCCCTTTTTAGACTTTTTTCCCATCTTTTTTGTAGGAAAAGCATGTTATAATAAGTTTATTTGTACATTAAGCCTCATCATAAGGATATTTAGGACCATATAGAATGATTTACTGCATATTTGTGATGAATGGTGCAGTCCTGAGAGCTGGAGCTCATTGCTGACATCACTGCTGACTGAAAACAAAGGAGGTTCATAGGCACTGAGACAAATTGTCATAAAATACAATAAATGCTTGTTTTAAAAGACAAGAAACTCACCGAATGTTTAGTAGTGTCCTCTCATGTACCGACACTAAAACACAAAGTTAAACAAAGTTAACCCGGAAACAGCTCTTTCAGCTGCTTCAGGAAACAAACAAACAGCTGTTTCTGGGTCATATGTCGTTGTTTACATTCGTGTATTAGTGTCGGAACATCAGTGGACAAATTTGGTGAGTTTCTTGGCTTTTTAAAAAAGTGTTTCTTGTGTTTTTCAACAGATTTGCTGAGTGCCTACACTCCTCCATTATTTTCAGCTAGCGGTGACATCAGCAATAAGCTCCAGCTCTCAGGACTCAAACGTTCATCATAACAATCCTGTAGAACATCGTATTTGATCATAAATATCCTTATTGGCTTAATGTGTAAAAAAAAGGACTTCTCCTTTAAACAACAGATTAATCATATCAAAGTATTTTATATTTTAATCATGAGAGGAGAGAAACGATGTGAATAAAAGCTGTCCATGAGCTGTATGCTCGGCGTCACCTCAGCGAATTTGTGTCTCTGAACTTGACCTCTCAGTTGTGTTTGTGTTGTTGGTGCCTATGGGAGAATTTATCATGCAAATATCTAACAACTGCAACTACAACTACCTGCTGTGCGGTTAACTGTACTTAAACATCATCCAAGAAGTCTGTGCTCCACCATGCTCCATCTCTTTGTCCTTTTTTGAATTAGCTGGGAGTTGGGCAGAATCAGACACTGCAAAAAGTGTAGACACCATAGCGAGCCTTATAAGTGAGCGCTTCAGAAACATATGGATATTATCATGGAGTCTACATCCATGTTTGTACAGTCTTCAGTTATGGTCAGACCATTTTCAGATAATTATAATATGCATCAAACTTTAATTGTGACATTGCAATGAGCAAGGCTATTATTTTTTACTGAAGAGAAGGGCTTCATTTT
Source organism: Naso brachycentron (assembly GCA_029874485.1). NCBI lineage: Eukaryota > Metazoa > Chordata > Actinopteri > Acanthuriformes > Acanthuridae > Naso > Naso brachycentron. Next base: position 7,921,187 of record JAQFJA010000020.1, read on the forward strand.
CGTGGGCAACTGCAAGTCACGGCTGCACACACTGCCCTGGTTTTTATGCTTGTTTTATTTGGCAGACGTTATGATGACAATCCCACTGCAGAGAAATTTTAATGAGAAGCCAAACGATAAAACTGTAAATATTCTATTTCATGTTTGTTATTGCCAACAAATCCCACAAACAACCAATAGTCAGTGTTCATCTACTTTCAAACTTCGTCACCCCAACAGTGAGAACCATTAATTCATGTAAATGTCACAAGCACTTGCTTTGTATAACTGTTAAACCATTAATCTGCTTTTCACTTATAACTGTCCCTATCACGGTATGGGTACTGCAGTAAACTAAACCAGTTCTAAAAGTAGGTAAATATAAACTGCAAAGAGGTCTGACGAACAAATAACTGACGAGATACAGCTCCTGCGATCTTTATATATTTAAAGTAGATGAGATCCACCAAATGAGACACTTTACGACTGACAAACACACTCCAAATAACCCAAGCGATGACCAGGACCACTAACAGTTAAGACCTGCGAAAACAGCCAACAGGTGCTTATAGCAGGGGATGTGACTTCTGGCTAGTATGACTCACTGGATGTAGACTGATGGTATAAGCCTTCCATTCTCCTCCCCTTTCGCTGTCTTTGTGTACTTATTTTCCAAGGGCACCATCAGTAGTGTTGTGGAGAATCAAATGAACCAGACGGACACCAGTTTCAGCAGCCGCTTTACTCAATTTCAGTACAACACAGCTTCACAACAGTCTTCACAATTCCAAAGTTTTTAGATCGACTTCAGGGGGTTCTCATACTTTAACAATACGTCATCCAACAGATGTGTGTGTGTGTGTATGTGTGTGTGTGTGTTTTCATTTTTCTGTTCTGTTTTGGTTAACTTTGTGTCGGTTGTGATGTTCTTGTTTTGCGTTCTCTCTCTCTTTTCCTCTGGTACGGTACTTTGTAAAACGGGTTTTAAAAGGTGCTGTATGTAAATTTTACTTACTTACTAGTGTTTATGAATGTCATACCTCGGCATGTTTGGACTGCTGACTTCCTGCAGTCTACCTCAGAAGAGTCACATGATGTTGCAGTGATGTGTCCTGTCAGCAGATTTTTGCAGGTTTGGTCATCTCACCTGGAGCAACATCATGTGACTCTTGTGAGGAAGACTGCAGGAAGTCAGCAGTCCAAACAGGTAAAGGTACAAAGTTTAAAAACACTAGTTTGTTTTTAAGAATTTTTTAAGTAAGAAACAAGATAGACCAAATGAACCTCTTTGCTTCTATGTAAATTTACTTACATGCCATATAGCATCGCAAACTGCAAGGACGTAGCTCGCTTGTTCACATCACACAGAGCGTTACTAATCTGGAATAATGCCTGCTGGGCAATAAGTCTGAGGATAATATGGATCAGATTCCTGATCTAACGTGCTGTGGACAAGTTTTTAGTTTTGAAGCACTTCTTGTGGTGAAAGTGAAGGTACAGGAGTAGCTAGCTGGAGCAGACCAACATATGTAAACTTATGAACCTGAACATCACCATGATTAGATGTCTGAACCTAACATGAACAATTATTATCACAACATTTAGTAGAAGATCATTCTTAGATGGGTCTGTGTAGACATTTGTCTAGTCACAGAGTGTCCTCACAAATGGAAATGAACTTTTTAAAAGGCCCAGAAAAAGATTAACAAACAAACAAAAAAAAAAATCAGAATCAGAGTTCAGCAGCCTGAAGAGTTGGTGTGCTCACCCCAGCCCTCTGATCATCAGCTTCTCCTCCTCTCTTCCCATACGCACACTCAGCAGCGACCTGATCTGACCCAGTGCAGCCAGCAGATTGATGGTGTCCTCGATCGACACTGAGTTTATCGTGTAGGTCTTGGGAAGAGCCCGCTCCTGGATGGAGAATGAAACAGTCAGGTCTTTAAAATCTTTTTGCTAACTATCCTCAGCAATCTGATAAAAGTCACCATCTCTTCAGAGAAACACTGTAACAGTTAGAAAATCACAGCAAAGAATCAGAATCGTCCTGTCATTTATACAGGTTGTACACAGTCTTAAGAGCCGTCCACACCAAGCACTATAACAATGTGAGTCATCCACACTGATGAACGATAATTTTATGTAAACAGCTGAATGGAGCACACTTACGAAATATTTTTTTAAATGCCGTCAATTAGCTTAAAATACATGCATGAATATATATCCCACATCATAAACACCTGCTGTACAAACCAAGTCATGAGAAGCTCAAACCTGAACTGTTTTTCATCCAAACCTATGGATCCTCTGGATGAAAAAGCATAAATTGTGTTTGTGAGAGAGCTGGGAACCATCCCCCTCACTAAGGTGAAAAAATAACACACATATGTATTTTGACTATGATAATTAACAACTTAGACTAATACAGAGAATTTATTTTTTTTGGTTACTTTGTACTTTTATTTTGGAAACCCATTTAACTACTCTCTCTTCAAGGTACTTCCGGGGGCGTGTTTTCATGGAGTGCACACATGTCAGTGCAGCCACAGGAGTCCAGCAGCTGTCAATCAACCTGGTTAGGCTGAGTCAGGGATCAGAGAAGAGAGAGGGGATGGGTGAGATGCATTTTTCGCAAAGTTTGGCTTTTGTTTAGTAGTTCTTCAGTTTATTTTTCATTTTCTTTAATCTGTAATAGTCAGTAGTCATTTGCATTGTGTAGAGATAATGTAAATACTGTTAAAATGTAAATATGTTTTAAAGTTATTGGGAGTAGGTGTGGTGATCAATGTGTAAAGGGGAGGTGGAGACTGTGGGTGAAAAGGCCAGGTGAGAGAGCAGTGTAGGGTGTGCTGTTGCTGCAATCAGCTGAAATCTGCTGCACTTGAGAGACTCCTTGTTAAACTGCTGCAGTCTGCCGCCAGTTTTTGTGTATGAGATGTGGGATCTGCTGCTCATTGTCACCAGTAAAAACCCAGAGCTCTGGAAATGAGAATCCCTGTGTGTTGAATGCTCCTCATTCTTATTCTCATGCCACTGGGCTCATTCTGTTTGTAGAGGTCTACTGCCAGCAAAATCCTACAGTGTGGCACAATCAGCATGAATTATAATTTTCTCCCTTATTTCCATTCTGTTACATACATAAACATTATAATTCATCTGTCCAGGTCCAGTCACGTTTAGTAAGAGACGTGCTAACTTAAAGGTAAACTCCCTCTTGTGGCATTAGTGGTAATAACATGTCTTCATATGTACAATGATTTTGATTCGCTATTTGTGTTTCTGTCACTCATCAAACTGCACTGAAAGTCATCCCAACCCCGATCCCAGGTTGTAGTTATAGTTATAGTTAAAGTTATAGCTATAGTTAATGTTATAGTTACAGTTAAAGTTATAGTAATAGTTAAAGTAGTAGTTAAAATTATAGTTTAAGTTACAGTTACAGTTATAATTATAGTTAAGGATATAGTTACAGTTATAGCTATCGTCAAAGTAGTAGTTGAGGTTATAGTTATAGTTAATGTTATAGTTAAAGTTGTAGTACAGTTAAAGTTATAGTAATAGTTAAAGTAGTAGTTAAAACTATAGTTAAAGTTATAGCA
>JAQFJA010000020.1:7953624-7965258 GCA_029874485.1 Naso brachycentron
CCCCTTGGATAAGAGGCGAAACGTCTTCCCAGACAAATACAAGTCCAGTTGCCTACGATTCAATTTGCCCAGAGAGCACCTTTAACTTCAATAAAATTACGGACTTTTCAGAGTTTGAGCATTGTTGGAAACATTTGGGATAATTTAAGAACACAACTCATCATAATGTATACCAAAGACAAAATTGTTTATAGACATTTTAATGTGGAAATATTACATATTGTATTTTTTATATCTACATCTAATGGCTACATTTGGGCGGCACAGTGGATCAGGGGTTAGCAAAGTCCTAGGTTTGATTCCTACCTGAAACAAGGCCTTTCCACATTGAGGTCTCCTTGTGTTTGTGTGGGTCCCCCACCCCCCCATCAAACATGTATGTAAGGTGTATCTCTAGTCAGTACCTTTGACTGAGGCACAGGCTAAGAATCTGAAGTTGGTCGCTGGGCACTGTGCTGTGGCTGCCCACCGCTCCTCAGGGATAGGTTAAATGCAGTGACCAAATTTCACTCTGCACTGTGTATGTGACCAATAAAATATCTTTTACATAGAAAAAAAGAAAGAAAGAAAGAAAGAAAATTTATAAAAAGATTAGCTGCATGTCATGACCAAATGTCAGTACTGCATTGAGAAGACGTGGATTTACAGAACACGGATTATTGCTGTGCAAAGTTAGTTCTAGCATTACAAATTATTGTGATAGTATAATAGCGAAAAGTGTAGGATTATGCTTGTTTTACTATAACATAACCCTAATTACAGTAGCTGCTTACTTTCTTGAACCACCTGGATTATGTTTATGCTTTATTGTTTGTATTTTCAATAAAAATGTTACATCTTTAACATAACAAGAAAGAAGACTATTTTTAGAATGAGGAATTATGTTTTTTAGTCTAATGCCGTCTTGGATGTTTGGTTGGGTTTTTGGAATGTAGTTTCACAAGCAAATACGGTGCTATTGTAGAAATGGCTTGTTTTTTTGTTTTTTTTTCACCATAACTTGTAACCCTGCATAATGCATAAAGTATTAGTCTATAAAACACTGGGTTCAGTTACTATCAGGATGTGAGCTCGTTAGCTGGGACATTTTAACATTTGGAGCTAACGTTACAGCAGACACGCTGTTTCTATTTCCGTCACTTTTGCTGTTGCATTTGTTGTTTTGGAAAGGCTAAAACAAAAACAAATAAACCCCAACTCTAAGGAACGTTTGTCTCATCTTAAACAGCACACACACAACTTCAACACATATGGAAATTCAAAGCCTGACAGGCCAGCTGTTCTCAGTTAGAATTGCTTGGCTATGATGAAGGATCGCTGTTGAGGGATGTTAATTACAAACTTTAAATTGTCAGCAAAACATGTAAAAATTGAGTCTGTATTGTGCCGCTGAAATATAATTATATATGCAAACTCACCAAAGTGCAGGAAAACTTTCAGGGTGTTTTCTCTCTCATTTCTATAACAAAGTCATAAACATTTTATACACTGTTAGCCGCAATGATGCCTTAAAGGAAACCTTCATTTCATCTGCTTTGTTTTTAACACTAAACCAAACAACGCCTGCAAAATGCTGCACCAGCGTCTGATTTTAAATAGCATGCAGGCAGTCTGGAAGCAAAAGAGGCATGACAGGCATTTAGATTGACAAACGCTTATGACGTACACATGAGGCAGCGACAATGCTTCCAAAAAATCACAACAGAAAGCTGTCTTGTCAGTCTTTCTTCTATAAAGAGTCATCATTTGCAGCCTGTTATATGGTGGTTGATCTCGTCCTCTGGTCTGAAGATAAGAAACTCCCAAAACCTTGTTGTCTTTCCAATTTGCAGACATTTGTTCTTCTTTTTTGCATTTGATGCTAAGCACCAAAGACTGCTTTTCAAATTCCCTGGTAGCAGGTCGCACATGTAACAGTAATCGAAGTCAAACCCCCTGGCGTGCCCTGCCAACTCAACCCTCTTACACTTACATGGACTCGACTTTGTCTGTCCCTCTGCTTCGGGTTTCAAGGTCAAACAACAATGCCAGTGTTCATACTTCATACAGAACGGCAAGGTGGAATAACAGCACATCCCCCAACATTCATGTCTTGAACAGGTTTTGTAAAGGGGATCATCAACTGGTCGTAAATGAATTTTCTGTGTATTAAATTGATCCAAAAAAAACATGAAAAAAAAAAAATCAAACAGGGAGCAAAAACCGTTTCGGGATTTGAACACTTCCTCCATTAGGAAAGTTATGTGTTAGCACCAAGAATCATCTTCATTTGTCTCTAGGCTATCGTCTTCACTGTCAGAGCTGCTCTCAGGATATTTCAACTGATAGGGGATACAAATGACGCCCAAACCCGAGGGAAATCTGTCACCAGAGAAGAGAGAAAACAGAGACGGATGCCTGAAAGATAAGAAAGGCAAGAGAAATCAAAAAAACAATCTCCCTGTTGCTCTCCTGCGGCAGGTATCTTGGGGTTTGAAAGACAGATCTTTGTCGGGAAATGGAGGAAGAGCTGATGTGCTGCTCAGTCAGGGAGGTAATACCATTTCAATAGTCCAGCTTCTAGTAGTTAATGGGACAGCCAGAGAGATTTCTCCTCTTAGCCCTGAAGAGCACCTCTGAACAGAACATCACAGGGTTTTTCAAGTCTCTGCCAGGCCACAACGTCTCCAAACTGCCTCTGCCACGGAGAGAGTGCAGCTGCAGAACAGAGGGCAGAGGTAATGAAACAGAATAGAGACGCGCAGGCTGGGAGGAAAACACATCTATTGAACACTTTCTCCATCTTTCCCACCCTTTTGTTATTTTTTCCTCTGCCTTTTCATTTCACCCTGTGGCATCCCTACTCCTCTCACCATCTATCTCTCTGTCTCTATCACCTCTCATCCTCTTCGCCCTCGCTCATCCCCCTGCTCTTCCTCTTCCTCTCTCAGCATACACACCACGATCTCTCCTTGATTTCCAGAGAGAGGCTTGTATAGCAGCAGCCAGCATACAAACTAGCTGACTCAATACACACACATACGCAGGCTGCATGAATAGAGTGTGTGCATTGTGGCAGTATGGAAAGATGGAAGCAGAGATGGTGAGAGATGTTTGGGGGGGGGGGGGTTAGAAAGATAAAGGGAAGGTGTAAGACCTCTGCTGGGGAGTTTAAGTTGGGATTAGCTCGAGTTCTGGCATGCTGGCATCAGCAAGACATGCGTCAGCATACATTAAGCAGCTCATTCATCATTCACACTATGAGCATGCGGTATGAGGTCACTGCTGGGTTGTCTCATTGTTTCAAAACGTAACTCTTGAGTTAATGAAACAGGCTCTCAGGAATCCTAAAGCTACAGCTCGAGACCCAAAATGATTTTTTCGGATCCCCTTCACGAAAAGAGATCAATCAAAATTTGATGAACCTTGAGCCAAAAAGTTTAGGCATCATTTCAGCACAGGGAGTGAGGTATAGTTAAGAATTATGAGTGCATGGACATATGCACACATATTGTCAAAACTGTATAAACTATGTTAAAGGGGCAGTTCACCCAAATTAATAAGTGAACATTATCTCACTTAAATGAGTATTTTCTTGCCACGTAGATAGATTTATTTTTTTTCCCCAGGTCTGGACTTAAATATATTTATGCAAGATTTCTGATTCTACTTTAATATAGTGTGGATAATTAAACAAGTTCAAATAGTTTTAAAGAAGAGCTACTTTCTACCCAGGGAAATGAGAGATTTTAAATTGTGAATATTTAAAAATGTAAATTTTCACGACTGTGAGCAGCACAACCTATTTTGCATTTAACTCTGTTATACAGGGTTGGGGGTGGGGGAATCTCAGAGACAAAAAGCAAAAAGATAACATTTAGATGGTATAATATTTTTATTGTGTGCAAACCAGGTAATCAGTACTTTGTGGTCATGATAAGGATCTTGTGCAAACAATAAAAAATGGTTTAATTTGATCTTTATTTTCTGTGAATAGGGCAAAAACAATACTGTTCAGGGCTTTGGGGGCTCTGAAAGTTATTTTCCTCATTACTCCTTTTCCATGATAATATCTGTAATATTCACATACACAACGTCAAATATGATTTTCCACAAGCAAAAATACACCAATAGAAGAAAAAGTTCTGCTTCAAAGTGTGGTCACATTAACAAAGTATTTAAAATATAAATCCCTTTTGTAGATTTAGCTGTCAAATACACTAAATAAAGTTCAATATTTCCCTTTGAAACCCAGTAGAGAAAAAGCACATAAGACAGAGACTGATAAATCCCCCGCTCAGCTTCACTATTTGCTTACTTTGTGTGTGTGTGTGTGTGTGTGTGTGTGTGTGTGTGGTGCAACTTGCAACAATAACTTCCTAATTACAGTTCCCCAGTGTTAGTGCAATCTTCCTAAAATGCTAACTAGCCTCCTACTGGGAATATGGTACATTATTAATCCATGCGCTCACTTGAGCGTGTGCATCATGTTCGAGGAGGTGTGTGTCTGCAGCACGCACGTACATGCAAATGTGTGTTTGCAAGTCCCTACACACTCCTCTTACCCTCCTATACAGAAGCTTTATCATATAGGTGTGTATACTGTTTGTGCTGCTATGTGTTGGTGAGTAATGCACAATGCCATTTTCATGCGCGTGGGTGATGTTACACAGAATTTAAATGTGTGTCTGGCTATTTTTCTCATGGCCAGTAGCCTAATCTCAGACTTGTTTACAACTTATTTGTATGCCCATCCTATTTTAATAACAAAACTAAAAATGAATAAATGCAACAGAGGACATTTTTTTAACAATAGCACAAAAAAAAGTCTCACATTCAGACCCAGTCAGCAGGGAGGTGCCATGTTAACTATGCATGCAGATTTGCTTCCACACCATGGGGTATTCCCTCTCAACAACGATCAACATTACGACAAGAGATGCTGCCAGCTCTCTGTGCGCCAACGTGCTTAATATGAGCAGCTAGTTTCTGTTGAAATATGGATGGCTTGGACAAATACTAACTGATGAGACTTGGTTTTGAAATTTAGCCTGGGATTTTAACAGCTACATGCCCCTTGTTCTCTTGCAATAGCAGTTAAAGGGGCGAGAAATGCAGTAAATGGATGGGAGAGCAGGGAGGGATCTCCCATTACACAACAGTGTTTCTTTAGTATTCCTGGAGAACTTGCCCCAAAGTGATGCCTCAAGGTACTAAGATTGTGCCATGGATGGTTAGCTCCCTCCTGGGTTTGCAGTAAATGATACAGAGGGAAAAAAAAAGTCTTTACAGCTTCAGGTGAAGGTTGAGAGCAACAACCAGGTCCTTTGACAAGACATCAGAGACATTAAACCTATCCTTTTTCACTCACTTTGTACTTACTGACGTTCTTGCAGTTCCTCTCGACTAAAGTTGTCACTTTTCATTACTGCTGATTTTAATGTTGCCACCTACCTTAATACAGTCCCACCATTTTCAACATTTCTGCTGCTGTGGCACAAAAAAGCCTTCACTGTGTTCCTACTTGCAGAGAGCTTTTGTTAAGTTTCAGTCAGTGAAGATTTTAGCCTTAACCAAACAGAGCAATTTGTTAACAACAGGTTTAGAGTCCCTTGAGTTCCAGCCAGACCAAAAATGTTTTGCACTCACAACACTTGAGCCTGGAGAAGTGTGCTGCAGCAAGCAAGCACTGCAGTACTAATGCAGGATGAAAGCAAGATGAGCGACCTCTAAGATAGTTATCAATGAATTCCCAGAACAACTAAAGACTTCGCTGTGACTGAGGATCTCTGGCCCTGAAAAGAAGCAGCCAACCATTTTTCACACCCAAACGTGTAATGTCCTAAAATGAGTCACTGAAGCTGCTCTCTTTTACTGGAGCCACCTCGTGTCTATTCATGTCGCGAGGAGTGGGACCATGTTCCTCTCTCTGTGTCTTTCTATCAATCTGTCTGTCTTCCTTTGCTTTCCCTCTCTCCCGCTGTGGCACTCAGCCAACAATTGGAGTCAGTCAGTGGAAAAACTCTGTTAGTAGTCCATGCCCTGTGGGACAAAGTGGCAACAACATCCGTTACAACAGATAGTGGGGCAGTAGGCAGGAGACACAGGCCACAGCAGCCAAAATTTAACTGGCTGAACAACTCTGTCACACACAAGCACTCAGTGGACTACTGTGTTTCAACTGCACATCAAGACTTTTAACAGGCCTGTACTTTGCTGCACAGCCACATTTAAGTGGGAACAGCTTACAATATGTATTTATGTCAAAGTGGCGATAAACCACCACAAGCTAATTGGCATAAATTTTGCCTGTGTTTCTATGAGGGTGCGACCAATACGGGATTTGGGGGGCTGATACCGATACCAACAACGGGGAGTAAGAAAATTCTGATATCCTATACATATTGGCTGATATTGTACCTATCTAATATCCCCTGAATGTGGTTATCAAGTACTTGTGACAAAGACGTGTAATGGAGGCAGAATATTTTACATCTTAATTTCATTCCAAACTTCATTGCACTGAAGAGTAAACATTTAACTTTTTAGCTTCTAAAACTACATCATTACATCATTTAAAATCACTAGTTCAGGCATTTTTTCCAGCCTTAAAAACAGTTTTAATATCGGCGCATGCTGGTGAACCATATGCCGATACCGATACATGTGTGAAGGCCCAATATTGGCCGATAATACTAGACAACAGATATATCAGTCAGGCCTTATATCTACATTCTGTCAAACGATATTCCCTCATTTGAAGTTTCTATGATAATGATGATGATAATGATGATGATGATGATGATGATGGAGTGCTATCTAATGCGTCACTCTGAAGGCTCTAATAGGTGTTCAGCTGGGCTGAAATCTGGTCACTGGGAGAGCCATAGGATGTGATTCACAAAATTTCCATGCTCATTAGACCATTTGGTGACCCTTCGTGCCCTGTTTGAAAGCATCTGCATTCATTATGCTTCTCCACTCATTAATTCAGGCTTTTCCTTTAAAGGAGCACTAGTTTAAAACAAGACTTTTAGTTTACTCACCTTGAGGAGTATTGCATAGAATGTGTCCCAAAAAAAAGAAAATTTGTTTCTTAATGTAGCAGGAGAAGCTTTCCCGAGTATCAAAAAATAATGCTAATGATGTTTAATAGAAGACAGGACACGTAGCACTGAGGCTCAGAATATATCTGCATCTCCTGCTTGGCCTTTGACCATTATCTTTTTTTTTTTTTTTTTTAATCTGCCTCTTCTGGTTTCCACAGCTCAAAGCAAAACTTAATCACTGGTATACCTTTTTAATATGTCACCTGTTTGTACATGGTCAAACTCTTGCATGTGCCAGCACTTGTGTTGCTGTGTATGAATCTGCATGTTGAGACTAACATGGAATAATCTGCGCATGGCTCCTCTGATACCTTTTTACATCTTTGACCTGACAGCTTAGAATGTGAAGTAATGTTGCCTTACAGTTGGCCATTGAAGTGTTCCCTGCAGCAGATTTCTCTGATTTAAAATGAGACACATGCTGACAAGAACAGAAAGATAGCACTACCATTTCAAAGACATATTCGCCATGAGTTCAGCAGGTTGGATTTCTCGCTGCCTGCAGCCCACAGTGTGAAGAGCCGCTGTCCAAGGTGCTGAACGCTCAGCACGCTGGACTGCGGTGCGGCTCTGAAGGCTGAACCGTGCAGCTCTGTCACTCTGGCACTGCAGCCGGTCCCGGGACAAAAACTAAATTAGGTCTAATGTTAAGTGGCCAGCCTAAATGCGCGTAAATGTAAACCGTTTCAGGCACGTCTTTAAATGCTGATCAGGCTCGGATCAAAGTTGCACACTTAAAGACTGCATTGACTGGAGCACGGGACGATCAGGCACCACACACATTCACCAGGAGCCGATAATGTAAATCTGGATCTATGTTTCTGCGCCCGCATTAGCAATGGACACACGGAGCTGGAGATAAGACAAGCCGGGCTGCCTGGGAATAGCCAACCAGCAAATTGCCCTCATTCATAACAAATACGCACACTGGAACACACACAAACAGATGTGGTCAGTGGCGGGGATGTCTGAATCGCAGGAATGCCAGAGCTGTTGGCGTATAAGTTGCCTACGCAGTGTGAGTCCAGCCATCAATAGGCAGGCACATGAGAATGAAGCCAAACGCTTTGTGCGCAATCTACAGATGTTTTCACTTTACCTGTTCCAGATGTCAGCGGGGAAGAAGACGCCGCTCCGCCTCACAGATCTCCTCAGCAGAGCGCTCCGCTCGTCACCTCTGACAGTTTCTGTGGTTGATGTGTGTTTTTTTAAAGTCTTTGTCACTGATTTGATCCCAGCTTGCACGTGTGTCCTCTGCGGTCTCTGTTCGGAGCGGTGGCCGGGGGTGAGCTCGGCGGCCGCGGCAGCAGCAGCCGGCGTGGCGATTCACCCGCGTCAAGATTTTTGGGATGAGAAACGGCGCGTGATGTGATGTGCTGCCTCCTCGCCGCTGTCTCCCTCGTTCTCCGTCTATCTGCTCTCAGTTTCTGCCTCTCACACTGCGTCAGGCTCCACTCCCCCCTCCCTCCCTCTCCCTCTTTCTCTCTATTTGACTGCCCCCCCTTCTCTCTCTCTCACTCTCTCTCTCTCTCTCTCTCGTCCACAGTGGAACAGACGGTGATTATTTCGCTGGAATTCAGTTTCTCCCTGCCTCCCTCCTCCATCTCTCCCCCTTTCTTTCTGTATGTGCCTCAATCACCCTCAATCCGTCGCCTCTCTTCTGAGCTAAAGCGACAGTCGGCCAGCTGTTCCGGTAGAGGAGAGAGGGTTGCATGGCACTTCACGCGCCGCAGACAGTCATTTAGATTAGATGTGTTCCCATTTGGAGAGCGAATAGCCTGATAAGTACCGCGCTATCGAGCCCAATCTGGTAAAGTTCTTGACGAAATTGTATGAAATCCTGGCTGTTGGAGTTCTTCAGGAGAGTGAAACATTCAGCCAACACAGCAGAGAAATACTGTATTATGTGGAGTGATGGGAACCCACGTTTCCGGGTGTTTCTCTGCACTCCAGCTGCTGGTGGATGCATCAGGTCTCTGCTCATGGGAGCACAGCTACAGTCCCATTAGAAAGAACAGTCCAATGTTTTTTTTTACGGTCGGCTGTTTGCCTAAATGCACTATGGGGCGGCCTGATGTCCAGCCATCAGACATGGTCAAATTAAAGGCCTCTTCGGTACAGACACGCATGTGTTCACACAGGCAGATAAGCAACATAAACAAAAATGAATAGATGAATATCAGATCTTAACAGTGCAATATGCAAATACACTGTAATTTAAATGTCATGGATCCTCTCCAAACCCCCTTTTCACAGATAGCATAAATCCACAGCTGTATGTTCTCTGGATTACATCATATGTCACACTGGTGGATATATAAACCCAGTAATCTGACGTTACATAGCTGTAGGTGATGGCTGACATCAGAGTGAACCATACCCTCCTGACCCTCATAATGCACGATTGAGTAATTAGGAATTAGGGGGATAAGAAGCAGATGAGGTTGCGGATGGAAAAATGGAGAAAACACAGCAGAAACATCATCCATTCAGAGAAATCCCTCCTCCTGCCTGTGGATAAGATGGAACAGGCCATCCCGAAGTGTCCATGAACCACATGCTTAATGATTTATATCTGCTCCAGGGGTTCTCGCAGCTGAACTTTGACCTGACATCTAACCCTCTAGAATCTCCACAGGGGATGAATATATGAGGAAGCATCATATTATCATTGATAGAATAAAATGACATGTGTTGGTGCCATGGTGCTTTTGCCATCAGAGGAGTTTGCCATCTCCAGTTTCTGTGAAAAAGACTGTCTGAGAAAACCCCCCTTTTGTCATTCCATTAAATTTTGAGTTTCATCTGCATGTTAATGTTACTAAAATGAAGTGACAGTGGAGTGCGGACGATAAAGGATGCCATCGGACCACAGACAGAGCTGGCCAAAGCATAACACTCCCAGGTCAACGGCAGCGGAGCCGCACAGCCCACTCTCCATTTTCTTTAGCCTACAGCCAAGCTTTGGCATCCAAGCCTCAGAAGTCTTAGATGTTAAAAGGACCAAAGAACCCAGGAACTAGTTATCTGAGTGAAGTGGCAGAGCACCTCGGACACAACACGTTTATTCTCTGAACATGACAAAAATATTACTTCATAGTTACTTAGTTACTTGCACATTCACCATGCTATGAAATAATATTATTTTCATCATTTTCGGAACATAAACACATTGTGTCCGAGGCGCTGTGTCACCACACCCAGACAGCTAGTTCCTCTGTATTTTCACCCACAATGACAGTGACTCTGATGAATATGCACAGTCACAACAAGGAAATGGAACACGCTGGAGATTTTTGGATGTGTATTAGAGGGCTTTAGACGTCAGTAAAGGCATCTCCTTATCACTTCCATTGAATGTGCAAAACTGCTTGTGCAGGGTAGGTATGTAGCGACCTACTGAACGCACAAAGATGGGAAAGGCATCTATGTTCTTGTCTAACATTGGGATTTTGAATGAATAGGCTACCAAAGAAGTGCACTTTCCCTTTAAAGCCAAGTCCCTGAGGTTGTGGTGCTGTGACACCTCTGATATCATGAGAATCTTCAGAATTCTGACAAAAAAAACAGCAAATTCATTAAAAAAAACCCACTGTCATTATTAGTGCCTTTTGTTGAAATAGGTGTGATTGTCAAGCTAAATGAAGCAAGGTTCTGCTGACATTACACAGGGAGGTGTTGTTGTGCTGTGCCTCTAACTCATCTAAGCTGCCTAATTCTCCTGGAGACAAAAAGGAAGATAGAAAGACTTTTAGGTCAACGCAGGAAAACACAGGAGGCCACACTTACACCACTGAAGACAAAAGGGACTGACGAACAGAGATTTATTTCACCCACGACAACGAACTGTAAATATTTCCCTTTTTTTTAAGCGAAGGTCAATGACGAACAGCAGACTGGGACAGACAACCACAACTGCAGAGGGAAGTCAACATTGCTCACATGCAGAGACAGCTAGTCATACGGAAAGACAACGGTGGCCTGACTAAGCTGGCGAGATGTACACAAACACACATGCACACAAGATAACATACATACAGAAAATGTTAGAACACACTTTCATTCATAATGCATCCCTTGAAGGAAGAGGCACTTAGTTACAAGCTTGCTAGGCTGAGAGTAAAAACAGAATCATGAGCCCAGGTTAGCATAGCATTGAAACCCCTTTATGGATGAGTTTAGGAGAAATGATTTTAACATTTTTGTGAGGAAGAAGTTTTCTTTTTGTTTTGGCATAAGTTTATCTTCCTTTTTGATGACATTAATATGAATTATGAATGGACTATAATTTTGATACATGTCTCCATTAGGGCCGTCACGATATCAGATTTTCACTGCACAATAATCTTGGTCTAAATAATTTATAATAACAATATCATGGTGATAGATTGCCTAGAGAATTTGAAAAGGAAGATAATGCTCTTTGTCCAGATCAACTTTAACTTTATTTACGAGGCTTTGTCTGTTTTTCAGTATATGTGAGGGGAGGAGAAGATTTTTAGGATCAAACTGTACAAAAAGAGCAATTACATATACTACTACTAAC
>JAQFJA010000020.1:8049231-8061121 GCA_029874485.1 Naso brachycentron
CTGCAGCAACCATAACCAGCCTGTTGCAAAAGGAACTTGTATCTGTGTGTTTATTTGTGTGTGTGTGTGTGTGTGTGTGTGTGTGTGTGTGTGTTGACTGTTGAGGATATAAGCCAAAGTGATATGAATACATTTCCATAATGAAGCATGTTTAGCTTTGCTGTAAGGTCTGCCAGTCAGACACACCGCAGTACAGTACATCAACATTTTCTCAAGCCACCATTGCAAACCACGCTGTCTGTCCTTCTTGCTACCAACGACTAGTTTCCTTCTCCAGATCTGTTACTGAACAATGTCACGCTGGTTTTTTGTTAAAAGACATTTAAATGTTTCCAGGGATTGAGGCTACAAAGGTATTTGTGGGAAAAAAAACACAATCCAACATTAAAAACAGAAATTCACCATATCTCTATGAAAAACATCAAAAAGTGACAATATTTTGGGATGGCTACAGGTGCTTTTAGGAGATATTTGCACAAAAGAAAACTATAGACTGAACAAACAATTAGAGACATATATAATTCTTGTCGCTCACATTAAACAGTCAAATTTGTCAAGAAATATCCATCGTTGAGCCTAAATTAGGCTTGGAAACATGTTTTACACACAACATTATGTAGTTATAGACCAAAATCCTAGACTATCTATGCTTGTTTGACCTTACTGATATTGTATGAGCGTTGTTTTCTCTACTTGTACATAATTATCTGACAAAAATGTGATTAGAGCCGCAGCATGGATGTGAAGAAGTGCTCAATTGAGTGCTTGGTTTAATTTCTTGCTGCTGTTTTGTCTTTTTTCCAGGTTCACTTTACAATGGAAGAATGGTCCATCCGGGAGTGGACAGAGTTGAGGACAGGTATCTGGACCTCACCTGAGCCACCTGATCCTGCCCGCTTGCCATCGGACCCCTAGCCTGATTGCCTTACAGGAGGCATGGTAAACTAGACTGGTCTTTTAAACTCACTTTTAAAAGACAAAATAAACTCTGAATTTGTATTCTCAGCGCTCAGAGTGAATTTGTCTGTATGTCATCTAGAGACGAATCCTGAGGCTTCTTTAAAAGGACAGCTCCTCAGACAGTCACATTAACATGTTGTTGATCATATTTTGATTCAAATCAGAACCATTTTGATGTAACTTGCATGGTCAGTAAATCAAGTTACTGTCAGTGTGTACACTCCAGAAAAATTTAATTATTTCAAGCGTGCTTTTAATTTCTTTAATGCTGTCTGCACTTGTATATGGATGTACCTGTCCAAAATCACTGGAATAGGTCAGATTTTACATTTATCTTGTGCTGCTATTATTGATTTTTTTTTTTTTTAAATAGAAATTTGTCTTCTATTAGTTTATTATTGAAACAACAACAGCAAGGATGGGTCCAAAGCTCCAGAACAAGGACTAAATGGAAATATTTTTTAAAATTAGGTAAGGATAGTAATTTTTTTTTACTTAGGCCTATGTTAATTCTACACCTCCTACAATGTAGGTATGCTTTTATTAAGATTTTATAAAACAAAAAACATGAAAATGAGAACATCAACACGTGACTTTCAGATTTTTCTTTGTAAAATGTGACTCATCACATGTGAGAACATCAGATTCACAGGTAATTATGTAGCCTAAACATGATGGGTTCTCATTTAGGCATATGTTGTTTCTGACATCTGTTTTTTTGTTTTGTTTTGTTTTGTTTTTTAATAAAAGCTGTATTAATCTTGTGCTATTGATGTGAGGAAATGTGTGACTGTAAACTGTAGTCTCCTCTGTGTGTGTGTGTGTGTGTGTGTGTTTCTTTTCACACCCTCTCTGTCTCTTTCTCTCGCCCTCTCTCTCTCTCTCTCTCTCACACACAGCGGTGGCAGCTCGGTGCTCCTGACTGACTGACTGACAGGATGCTCCGGTGGCGGCGGCGGTGGCGGCGGCGTGTTCTATCTGTCCTGTCAGTCAATCTGCCAGAAGAGGTGGGCTCCGTTATCTGAACACCTGTTTTACAGGTAAGAATATCCTCCCCGTGTTTTGTCGTCGTTCCCCACTGACATATGGGTTTAGACTGAGACTTGTGTGGATGAATGACCGGCTGATTACTGCTGTAAGTTGCCTCAGTCACGCTGTTTGCGGTGTTGTTCTCGCGTCTGGCTCTTTAATTTTCGGCCTCAGTGCGTTTGGCCTTTTTATTCACCTTTATGTCACTTTGTGGCGCATACAGTTCATCATAAATCCTGCACTAACTACTAATTGGAGTGTCTTTAAATGCTACGTCTTGTGTAATGACGCGTTGATATCGGTAGGGGCGCTGTTGTGCTTAATTCCAACCTTGCCATAGAAGCACTGCGACAGATAGAAACGTTATTATGATAAATGCGAAAAACACGTTGTTTGATCGCAGTTTATTTAATGCATCGCCTGTGACAGAGTCAAACGACTTATATTTAGTCAATTATCGTAGCCTTCCTGCTAATTAATTGCAAATCTGACGTCAGCCTACCCCCTTTTATATCTGGCTATTGTAACATTTTAATTTTTAGGTTATCTTATTCTACTAAACTAACCTACATTTTAGTGGCAAATTGTAGTTTTCACTTCACCAGGCCTACGTTTTTCTGTCAATTTTACCTAGGCTACCAGATTTTACATAGGCCTAATAAAACCCCATGTGATTAGTTTATAAAATATGAAGCTTTGTTTTCATAGGCTGATTCATAGGCTACATTTGAATAGACCTTCACAACATTTTACTGTAGCCTGTGAAGTAGTTAACTCCTGGAACAACTTAGGCTACTACAAAAAGTAGGCTCCTTAATAAGTAATATTATAATGTTCATAAATAATATCATCAGTAATATTTTATAGGTCAGTATTATTTATTTCAACTACTCCGTCACAACCACACTGTTTCTGCTGTAAGCAAATTATCTGAACACTTTCAATATCTACCTCAGGGCACTGCATGTAGGCAGCCCAGTTATTACAGAAATGGGCAACAGAGATTAATTTGCTTCAGACTAAATATTGCCATGTGTAATCTGTTGGTATTGTTCGAGATTATTCATTGGATATTGCAACAACTGGATGCAGGCCTGTTTTTGCACTACGCCACTGTTCATAAATTACTGTGCACACCTACACTGTTAATAATCTATAATTTTATTAAAGCTTATTAAGCCACAGCCTTTAAAAGTAAGTAAGGATGTTCAGTTCAGTTATGAAGTAGCCTACTTAAGAAGCCTATTTTCATTAAATGCCATTTATGCCCAGTTGACGATGTAGGAAATTCTGCACATTTTGCTGCCCTACATTTATTTGACAGATAAGCCTACAGTTAGCTTATATAATTTATTTTTGCAGCTCAAAATTTCAAGAACCTATCGGCTAACGAGCTTCTAAAGTAGCCTACAATGCTATGTTCCACAGAAAATGATCTCACATAACATTAGATAAAACAAGTAAGATTAGCTCCACTGCAAACAGTAACAACATTAAAATCTTTGCATGCTAATGCAGTAGGCTCTATGATAATCCCAGGAGCGGGAGGCTTGATGACGCGCTATGTGTGTCGCTTCTATTCCCTGTAGTTCTATAAGCGTACTACACACCGCACGGCGTCGGCGTGCACGCACGTATTCTCTCGCTCTGTATTATTGCTGAGAAACCAGCCACCATGGGGAGTTAAGGGGGCAGTCGATTGGCTATTTTCGTATTTTTTTAATATCAGAAAGCTATCCATATGCTGCGTTTTGGAGCACATAGTTCGCGCCAGTATCCCCAATGCAGCGGATTACGGGGATCGGGCTTTCAGAGACGGTAGGACTGACACTTATGTGGAAAACACGGGACATTATCGTACCTAGCTAAGCTAGCCCGCTAACAAGCTAACCAAAATTAGCTTACACACCAAGCTAGCTGGCGCTGCAGTCAGTAGAGTGGAAAACGTGCCTTCGCTTTCTTGTTTTGTTTGATCTTAGTTTGGCTCTTTAGGTTGGCGTTAACTAGTAGCACAGTTGGCGTTACTTCTCTATGAGTTTGCTTGACATGAATAAACGTACAAAGTACGATTGTGGTGAAGTGTTTTTGCATGCAGGCCCGTCTTGTGTGGTTGTAGAGTTTGTTTCTGTACCCATCCCCCACCGTCTTTGCAGGCCAAGATGAATGAGATTCTCACTTCAAAGCACTGGCATCGGTGGTGGTATTGCTACGAGGCTAGCTAGCAGTATTAGCTTGATAACATCAGTTGGTTATGTATAAAATTTAGTAAAACTACACTAATTGTCAGCGTTGTTTTGATAACTGTCAGTGCAAGCTTTTGAGCTAGCTGTAAAAGTGACGACAAAAACTTCATGGTGAGCTAACTTACAGCTTTGAATTTTGAGCACAGAGCTCTGCGTTGTTTTTGGTCAGACTTAAATCTTAATTGCTGGCCACTTAGTAATTGACGGTAGTAACACCTAATGCTAGAATGTATTTGTTAGCAAACTACATGCCAAGTTAGCACTCTGATGATATTTGTAGTTTTTGTGACAAGAGACTCCCTATTTACAACCATACTTGCCTATATCATTTTTTCTCTTGCATTCTTATAGTGCTATGTACTGTACCAAAATAGTAGATAGTAGTGTGGTCTGACTCAAAGTAGAGGGTGAGAAATGAATCAGTCATTTTTACCATCTTGATAATCCTGATCAGTTTCTGACATAGTAACTCCTGATGCTACAGCTAATTGCTTTTCATGTTTTGTTCATAGGGTGAATTGTTTCCCAGCAAAATCTTTGCCAGAGGGCAAGATCTGACCTCTGCCTTGGGCAATCAGAGACATGAGTGTTGTCAGAGAATTACATGGAATTGGGTACAGGGGCGGTGGTGGGGTTGTGGCCTCTCTGAGTGGCCCTTCCCACTTTACCGAGGATGCCCCGCGACCCCCAGTTCCCGGTGAGGAGGGATCCGATGTGGACCCCCCAGTCCAGTCAGCCAGCACCCGTCCAAACAGCCTTTCTCAGGCCCTTGGCTATCTCCCGTCGTCCTCATCATCTAAAATGGGGGATCCATCAAGCTACACACCTTCCTCGTCGTCTGCGACCCCGCGTCGTCCTGATCTTGACTTGGGGTATGAACCTGAGGGCTCTGCTTCACCAACTCCACCTTACCTGAAGTGGGCAGAGTCACTGCACTCTCTCCTAGACGACCAGGATGGCACCCAGCTGTTCAGAAACTTCCTGTGCCAGGAAGGGTGTGCAGACCTTCTTGACTTCTGGTTTGCTTGCTCGGGGTTCAGGAAGACCAGTCAGGAGAAGAGGGCGAAACTGGCCAAGGCCATTTATAGGAAGTACATTGTAGACGGAAGTGGGATTGTCTCCAGACAGATCAAAGCAGCCACCAAGAGTTTCATAAGAGACTGTGTGGGAAGGACACATCCAGACCCTGCCATGTTTGAACAGGTAATTAAAATACTTGTTTAATGTTTGCAAAGGTTCTTTGTAAAAGCGCTGGACATTGGATTACAAAGGCCAGTGGAAGATGTCCTAGATTTCTTACAGGCTCTGTGTTGTTCATCTTTAAAATAATCAAGTTCAGCTAAGTTAAAGAGTTTGAAATTTTAGGCTATTTAAGTATCAGCCAGTGCAAAACAGCATCGCTGCGCAACATCTAAACTGGCCGGATACGGTACCCAAAAGGTACCACAAGTGGCTCACTGTTCACGGACTGATTCTGAGAACTTGATAGTTTTTTGCTGCAACTTTATCACTTGTTCACAGTACGTAGTTTGGGGCCAATACCGCTTTCAAAGTTGAGTTGTATGTCAATGTTTACTTCTTGATTAAAGCTACAGTCACATCCGCTTCCATCACAACTGGTGCAGCACGAGTTTGAGGAGGCCAGAAGTTGTAGAAAGTTTATTCAAAATTTTATGAAATCCATTTTAATTTTATTGTGAGTCTGTTGGGGTTTTTTTTTTCTCTTCCCCAAATTCTACATTTTCAGTTTCTAGTTTTCTGAATTCTTTAAACTGTTTTTGTTACAGGGGAGAGGGTTAAACAGTTCATTAAAAAAAGAAAAAAAAAAGACTCAATTAGGGCTTGGCAATAAATCAATATCATATCTTGATTAAAAAAAATATGGTATCGCTGTGCCCAATTCAGTCATCTAAATGAATGATATCAACCATGTATTAACTTCTCTTAAAGATATTTTCAATTCAGACACTTCACATCATCATGAAGTTTATTCACGGTGTGATTTTGAGTGCCGTTCACACATCATGATATATACAGACACCGGAATAATGCCAGATGATTATCATGATATTGATTTAATTCATATCTCAGTTAATTTGATGTGACCCAACTTTGCACCATTTCTCTCTGTCTCTCTCTCTCTCTCTCTCTCTCTGTGCTCTAGTACAGTGGTTCCCAACCTTTTTTGTCTTGTGTACCCCCTGAGCCTTTTTGTCACACCACGAGTACCCCCTCACTCGTACGTGTTGATGATTCTCCAAAAGTGGTCATATAAGACGTAACACTACTGATTATAAATGAAGATCATTTTAATGTCTCTCTTTAATTAGTACAGAGACATTTTACACTTATTGTGTATTGTATTTTAATAATTCTCCGGCATTTTTGTTCTTTTAAACTCAAATTTAAAATAGAAAATAAAAAATAAAGTAAAATGAATAATAATCCGCCTGCCTCCAACACAGCTTCATAACGAATGAAGGCCAGGAGCTGAGCCTCTCCACTCACATCTGTCATTTGATCCAGCTGCAAAGTGAACTGACCTGCTTGCTTCATTTTATTCACCACTTGTCCGACAATATTAGCGGACATATCATCGATACAACAGGAAACAGTGGTGTTTGACAGGGGAACTGTCTAGTTTTCTCTGAACTGCCTGTGTTTAAGTTTGGCCTCTTTCTTCCGTTTGTCAGCGGGCTCCCCTGAACCCTCTCCTGAGTCCGGAGCGACAGTAACTGGACGTTGGAGCCATTTATCCATGTTTGCTTGCAGCTATTTTTGGCTGTTTTGGTGTCGCCTTGGCATGTGTCTTTACAGAGTTGTGCCACAGGGTCTGCCGGGGGGGAACTAGTTTTGGCACGCACGTACCGTTTTAGTAATGGACTTATGAAATGACTGGGAATATTTTCTTATCATCTTGGAAATAAATTAGTAAATGTTTCCACGTACCCCCTGCAATGTGCTTGCGTACCCCTGGGGGTACGCGTACCCCCGGTTGGGAGTCACTGCTGTATTAGACCTGTCAAGTAACTTTAAAGAGAAAGCTGGTTCCAACCTTGTATTTTGATATTTGGGGGTTACGCTTTTCATGTAACGCCATGTTAGCAAACATTTGCCCGTTTATCCATCTGGCAGACATGGTACAACATTGGCATTCATTTTGATTTGCATCTCTGGCAAACTCACAAATGTAAGTTCAATGTTTAGTTTCCTTCTTGCTTGGTTTTCACCTTCACCATGAAATATGAAAATATCGGACTCTTTAGCTGCTAAATGCTCCATTATGTTCAATGGCTAGCTGTTAACTTTGTACATCTGCTATTCGATGCTGCTCAGGTAGGATACAGCGGGTCTATTAGTGCATTTTTGTGAAAAAGAGGTTTAATGAGAGCAGTGAGAGTAAACTAAGAAAGTTGCAGTCTTAATAAGAATGAGCTAAAAAAAAGTCTCCATAGAGCCAAGAGGAACAGCAGAATCTGATGATGTCACCTTTCACATTACATTTACTCATTTAGACTATTGCTCATAGTAAGATATTAGCTGTTGAAACTTTAAATACACTTATGTGGTCATATAAAAATATTCTTCACTGAACCACGCCTAGACTCCCTAAGAAGATAAAACAAGTCTTAGAAATTAATATCTGTTTGAAAGTGTGCACTGCATTGTGTATTAACTTGGGAATGTTTATCGTTCAGGAAAATTAGACTCTAGCATTGACTCACACAGAGTAATAATGACCAGGGAAAACGAGGGAGGCAAAAAAGAAGGACAAAGACAATATTACCTCCCAGCTGTCACAAGTAGAAAATGATAAGAGATCGACAGTACTGGTGTGGGAACTCCTAGAGATGACTATGTACTATGGGCCTACTGTGTCATACAAGCACACAAAGCATTTCTTTCATCCCCACAAAGGGAGAAACATCTGCAGTCAATTACTCCCACCCGCCCAACTATATAGAATCCAATAATGACTGTAAAACTCTACAGCAATTTTCTTTTATAATGTTGTTTTCCCTGCTTGGCATTGCTTTCAGTAGCTATAGAGATGGATGGCACTATCCAGAGAATGGAGTTTGAAAACATCCATCACTACTAAGTAGAGTGGATGCAGTGCCGCTGGCTAACCGCGGCTGTTTTCTCTATATAAGGTGCTATGATGAGTTCCTACATGCACACTCACACACAGGAGTGACAGGAATGTCAGTCCTGGACAGTAGCCAATGCCTACTCACTCCGCAACAACCACTCTTCAGACAGCAGAGGATGAAGTGCATCCGCAGTGAACCAAGCCTCTCAAACAAAGCCTTGTGGTGTGGTGATGTCACTTCCTGGCAGGTTGTAACTGTGTTTGATGTGGTCTCTCTGCTGGGGGATGAGGGGGCGAGGCGATACCCCACTGGGGTGGATGTGGGTCGGAAGAGGCCGAGGGAGGAAAGAGAGCCGTTAATAAGCGCAGAAGCAGGAGGATGTTGTGGTCAGTCACAATGCGGCTGCTTGGTTTACCAAACTCATTTCCTCCCCAGGCTTCTGCAGCGTGGAGAGCAGCTCCTGACCTAAGTGTAAGGTCATAAAGACGAAAACACACCACAGAGATAGAGAGGGAGTGTTTGAGGAGGGACTGAAATTCAGTGCCAATAAAGATCCATAAGAGAGGTCTGTAATTAGTGCGGAGGAACTCCCAGAGTTGCAAACACACCTGCAGTCTTAAACAATCACACCACTGTCCTGGAGAACACAGACGTTATGGGGAGGCTGTCCGTGTGTGCATGTGTGTGAGAGAAATAGAAAGAGAAAATTAAAACAGGTGCGTCGAACTGTGACTGAATGCCAGTGGTGACGATTCTGACACAAAGAAAAACAGTCTGTGGTTTCGTTGACAACCCAAAAGTCCCGACCTGTTTTAGTGATCTGAAACAGTCCTGGTGCCGACATCAACTGGTTTCACATCCTTTGTTAAAGAAAAGAGGGACTTAGTTCAATTCAGAGGCTAAAGACCTGACACGTGGCTGATCCAGACACATTCCCCTAGTCCTGTCTCACAATGACGTTTCAAGGATTATATTTCACTTCGAGCCCTCACACACAAGACACCCAGAAAGACAACACAACAAAGGTTGACCTGTCAAAAGCTTTGTGTTGCCGCCTGTTCAAGCTGAACTTGAACACATGGAGGAAATAACTGCGTTCTAAAAATAACTGCAGAAAAGACAAACAAAATAAACAACCCTATCATTACCATGCCACCGTAAATCTGTGAATGGCTACATCCTTGTAAAACCAATCAGAGATGTACATCATAAAATAAATAGCTACATTCAACCGTTTCTTCCCCCTGATTGAGCCACGGCCGCTCAGCATTAAAAACCTGCTGCTTGCACCAAAATGTAAAATCTAAACTTTTATAACTCTGTCGCTATATCAGCCATTTAAGTTTTCAAGAGAAGAGGCTGCAGCAGAGCAAAAAATTTTCCCACAGTGCCTCTCTGGCTTCTTGGTTGCTGCGAGT
This sequence comes from Naso brachycentron, assembly GCA_029874485.1. Taxonomy (NCBI): domain Eukaryota; kingdom Metazoa; phylum Chordata; class Actinopteri; order Acanthuriformes; family Acanthuridae; genus Naso; species Naso brachycentron. Next base: position 8,058,976 of record JAQFJA010000020.1, read on the forward strand.
GTGTCAAAATAAGCTGATGCCTGGGCCACACATCCTGCGTAAGCAGCATGTCTGCATCGCTAAACCTCTTGCTTTTTTCTTCTTTTTTCGGCACCCATGTCAACAGATCAGAGCAGCCACACAGCACGCAAGCAAGGCAAGCAGCACCTACAGCGACGCAACACTAGAGCTCAGGGGTTTTGATTATTTCTTTCTCGAGTTGTGCACGGTTCTCTGCTAAAATAGACAGAGAAATAATCTATTGACAGTCATATTGACATAATACCAGCAACATTTACTATAGTTTTATGTAGACTGCAAATGACAAGTAAAAAAGGATTGCTGGACATTCTTTTTTATTATTATTAATAAAAACAAGCACAAGCTTCTCTGTCGTAACTCTATATTAATTCAATTTCTAATAAAATGGCATGAAACATTTTATTATTGGTAGGTATTATCAAAGGAAAACTCTATTTAGAGAGACAGGGCTGGCAGAAGCAGCTCTGCAGCAGGAAGGCTGCCTGTGTGAACAACACATGTAAGTGACATAGCAGCTGTGCCACACATATGCGCTGCTGAGGTACATGAAGGATGTGTGGCCTGGCTTGCATATTGTATAAACATGCAAGCTGTTGCATTTGGGTTTAGTGTAGTTTAGGTAATCTTAACTTGCTAATATGATAAATTTTGAAAGTAAACATGGTAAAAATTTTACCTGCTAAACATCAGCATGTTAGCATGTCATTGTGAACCTCTTAGCATGGCCATGATAGCATTTAGCTCAAAGCATTGCTTTGCCAAAGCACAGCCTTGAGAGGCAGCTAGCATGGCTGTAGAAGCATAGAATTATAGGAAGCTAAGGGCATCACAGACACAAAGGCAAGTATTTCTGGTTATACCACTTTCTGGAGCCACTTAAAGGATGTGTTACACACATGCGCAGTAGGTCAGTGTCCACAGGATCAGTGTGTAATGACTATACAAATCAGCATGATCATGCAAATTGAAGACTCGTACGATGATGAAACTGATGCTGCTAATGCTACTAAACTAATGCACGCTATCGTCAAATACCTTAAAAAGCAATTGGTTTCCTGACATACAGTAAAAATGAACACAGACGCTCTTCAGCTTACACCATTCCATCAGCTGCCAATTAATCACCATCAGTCAATAACAGATGATGCAACAGTGTAGGACACATTGCAAAAATTATGGGCAATGGTTAGCCACAGACACTCAACAACAGCCCAACTTCAACTCACAGTACAGTGTTAAGTTGACGAGTCAGGGCTCTTGGGTTTTTGACACAAGTGTCAAAAGGAGCGCTCTGTGATACTGCAGACAATCTTCTGAGTTGCCTTACATTGAGGCCGTAACAGTTTGGCTTGGGTTGTGAGAGTGACTCCATCTAATTCTGCTCACAGAGAAAGACTAAGAGGACTTATAAAAACAAAGGCTCCCACAGGGATGTGACACATTCAGATGGGGGCCCCTTTGTCCCCCGACAAAGCTTTGGTGCTATGTCACATTCCCGAAAACCACGTTGGGGAAGGGGGCTCGGGGAAGGAGCGGTGTTTTTCACACTGAGGTACAAAGCCGCAGAGCGTCGGTCTCTGACTCACCCATAGGGAGGAAGAGGGGCTGAGTAATCACAATAATAACTATCATCATCCTGTTGTCTCGACAGTTGCTACTAGCTGGGATTTCTCACCCAGTGAGTGCAGTAGAAACAGATCACCCCTCAAGATGAAAAAAATATTGCTGTTGAATCAGCTGTGTCAGTGCATATATGTGTGCTGAGCACGCTAATTGAAGTGTGTTACTAATCACTTCCATCTCTCAGCTTGTAATAGGGCAGATTTTAGCAGGGCTTTTCACATGGCTGAGTCTGCTAAAGTGGCCCACTGGGGCTTGACTTCACTGCCTTGTGCAAAGCTGGCTGTCGTGTGTGGTGTGTTGATAAAGACAGAACAATCTGGATTGCGAGATTAGCTGTCATGTAATGGGCAGAGATGAAAACTAGATGTCATCTTTCTGCCAAACAAGTGCTTCTATGGGCTCAGCCCTTTCTCAGTGTGTGTCTCTGTGTGTGTGTGTGTGTGTGTGTGTGTCACTTCCACAGATTTTTACTTAAAGAGGGATCTGCTTGAATCTTCTGTTT
>JAQFJA010000020.1:8156439-8173881 GCA_029874485.1 Naso brachycentron
AATCATAGTATCCATGCTCCATTAATATTTACTTTTTATAGTCATGATGCACACAGGTAACTCAGAGTGAACTGAACGAACTCAAATCAGCTGTTCTGGAGCCAAAACCTCAGAGTTTCAAAACTGAGAGTAAATCAACTCAGAGTTCAGGGTTATAACTGTTATTTACAGGAGGCACTGTTTGGATACGTATAGGCACGTCCATTCTGCTTATGACACAGAGGACACACAGCAGCACAGTAACATTGTACCTATTTGCACATATTTGTCAATGCGTGGAGTTGGGGGGGGGCTGGAAATGACTGTTTTACCTGCTGCAGTTTCGCACAAATTCATGAATCATTGTTACTGAGTGGGGTGGGATGTGGGAATGATCATGTCTGTAAAACTTTATGACCTGGTGCTTTGTACTCTATTTACATTGATGTCTGTCATTAATTTATTGTTTCCACCTACCTGTCCAGGGACTGCAGGCGGAAATTAGCATTTATGCTAAAACCGGGTACAGTGCATCTCTCCTTTTTACATACAAGGTTAATATTTTATGTGCACTGTCCCTGTCAAAATAAAATAAAACCACAAATCACAAGTTACAGTAAGACTCCTCATAATAAACAGCCTGTCAGCCTGTCAGTGCATCACTGTCTGCAGCAAAGCTTTTGCTTTCCTCGTCTCCTGACATCACTTGACCTCTTTCAGCATTGTTTCACTGTTCTAGTGACGCTAGAGGACGAGGATGCTGTCCTCCTTCACCTGCCTCACCTCAGGGAGCTTTGTTTAATGACTGATTTCATGACTGAACAAGGGTGTCAGTGACCAGTTTTTAGGGAAAAAAATTTGCAGCCTGTTTACAGATGACAGCTGCAGCGTACTCACTTAATACTGGACCAATAAAAAAAAATGGCTGACCCCGTTTACCACTAAGCCATTTATTGCCCTTCAGTGATGACTCTTCTGTGTTTCTGCAGGTATCTGGTACAACCTCTTGAGAGGCCTCAGCAAAGTAGCAGTCATCGTTAATGTAAGTCTTGTATCTTTACAGCCGCTACATCAGTGTCCTGTTTAAACATGCCAAAGCCAGTCCCAAAAAAGACCGGCATAACCTGAAAATGAATGTTCAGTCTGTGGAGGTCTGTGGTGTGTTTTAACTTTGGTTATCCAGAGATCAGGGAAAACATGGTTTAACTCAGTCATTTGATTTCATGAGATGATGAGGTTCATGAGGCTTTTTGTCCCCCAGGCCTTCGTCATCTCCTTCACTTCTGACTTCATCCCACGGCTCGTCTACCAGTACATGTACAGCCCTGATGGCAGCATGCATGGCTTTGTCAATCACACGCTGTCTTACTTTAACGTCAGTGACTTCCAGCCGGGCACAGATCCTCTCCAGCCAATGCACCTCGGTTACAAGGTAGAAATTTGCAGGTAAGGTTTCACTTTACTGCTGGGTGCACTTGATTTTGGAAGCAAATCTGTTGATGTGTTTGGGAAATGACTGATATATTCGAAACTGATCAGTCTCATGGCAAAACCTCCCTAAATATTATTTATCTCTCATAGAAGCAAATTGATTTTATACGTTTACATTCATACATCGTCTCCATTTATTATTTTTTATTTTTACCATTTATAATATTAATTTCATTTCTATGAGGAGTATCCCAAGAAAATGGATTCCTGTCAAACAGTATTAAGCAGAAAAATGAAAGCTTTCATACATAAATCATATGTTGAGACTCTGTCTTCCTCCCCTAGATACAAAGACTACAGAGAGCCTCCATGGTCCAACTCGCCATATGAACTCTCAAAGGAGTTTTGGGCCATTCTGTCTGCACGCCTTGCCTTCGTCATTGTCTTTCAGGTTTGGAAAAACACTCATATAATAATATCAGAGCATGCATATGACATGTCTCTACATGCTTTCAAACAGGCATGACTCTTACGTTCTTTGTTTATATAATTTAGGCAAAGCAAACAATAATGTAGCTGCATCATTCATATTTAAAGAATTTAGGGTCTCAGAGTGAAACATGAGGGAATTACCTGACTGAAAATGTCATCTCTTCACACTTTAATTTGATAAAATCTTTAACAGTTTGTGGCTGTCGTCTTCTTCTCCATTCATCTGAATTTCCTGAATTTGTCACTAAACATGTTGTGTCCATAGTAGACTGCACAAATACAAGCATATTACTTGTCGTTATTATAATTCTAAGGAGAGGAGTACTACTGTAGGAGTTTCATGGTCAACCAGTCTTTTTGTTCTTCTTCTGTTTAGAAGAGCCACACTGGTAGACTATTTACATTCTGTCAAGATTTTAAAATGTAATCCAGCATAGTTTGACATGTCATAGTGGATTTCTTGAATCCTCTGCCTTACAGAATACAGTTTTCATTGTTCAGGAGAACCCCTCTTCGAACCTGTTACATAACGACTAGTCGACTACTATTTTGAAAAACTTGGCACTTAGTAAAAATTCGTAGTTGTGAAACACTACTGTTGTTTTCAAATCAAACTATACTCATGCACCTCCTGAATTTTGCCCCAGTGTATGAAATTTTTTTAACCTTATTTGTAACCTTTATTTATTTATTGATGTGAGGCTTTTGATGCAGAACTCCTCTGGTGACAAAAAAGCACCTGACTAGGTAAATCTTCCGAGTGGAAGTCCATCAAAGGGAAAAAAGGTATCTCATGAATATTGCAAGAAAAAAAGTCAAAACATCATAAACGTCAGATATGTAAGAAACATATTAAGCAGCGGTGTGACCATTATGCGTCTGCACAGTGAGGTTAATTTTTACTATGTAAAGTGTCTCACTCAGTTTGTACAGATATCACATAAACAAATAAAAAGGGATGTGTATCAGTTTGTTTTTTTTTTGTTTTTTTTTAGAAAAACCTTTTCACTAGAAATGAAAAAGAAAGGGATTTAAAATTAATATTTTCTATTTTAAAAGGTTTGACTTTTCCTGTCATCACGAGCACTTCAAATACCGTTAATGAAGTATGGCATTTTAAAAATATAATATAGATGCATATTATGTATTTTATATATTATTGTATATGTTATTGTTACTAAAAAAAAATCATATTTAAGAATCTGTTCAATTTTCTGACACTAACTGTCTCTACTAGTTGTAATTTTTTGTTTTATTTTTAAAAAACAACCTCTACTTTCCGTTTTTCAGCAATAAAACTGATTTTTTAAAATTGATTTACATTTTCAGGTTAGCAGCAAAAGCGCTGCACTTGTAACATTAGCTGCCGTTGTTTTTTTCTTAAACCAGCCATCCATGTAAGTTAGTTGAACATCCAAAATACAAGTCAGGAATCAATAAAAACAAAATTACATTTATAAGTAAAAGAGATTCATTCCTATCCTGTCTTGGATAATTAACAGATGATGTAAAGCTGTTTATAAATAAAACTCTCATATAGCAGCAAAAAAGAAATAGACTTGAAAGCATTATCCTCTTTTTTGCTCTTCGATACATTTTTCTCTCATTTTAAATTCAACTTTGAAGGTAATCTGTGGTTGGTTTGGTGATGAGTTTGCCTGATGTGCTCCAATCGGCCCTGTGTTCCCTCTGTTGTGTGCAGAACGTGGTGATGCTCATGAGCGACTTTGTGGACTGGCTAATCCCAGACATCCCCAAGGATATCAGCCTCCAGATTCACAAGGAGAAAATCCTCATGGTGGAACTGTTTATGAAGGAGGAGCAGGGTAAACGGCTTGCAGCGCGGGACAACCACACCAAGGACAGCAGCACCTCTCCCCCGTCAGACAGTCAGAGTCCTCTGCAGCCGCGTTCACGGCCCATCTCACACACAAACTGCCGTTAGACTGCTAACTACTGGAAAACAAGTAAACACAACGCCTTTATACAAAATGTTCATAAGTTAATCAACTGCTTCTACCTAGCTGGTTAAGATTAAGACAGTTACCTATTAAAACATGATCAGTTTTTAGTAATCAGCCATGCTTTAGTTTCATTCACATTGTTTGCAAGAATGAAGTGACATTTAAATCCTAAACTTTGACATGTTAACATTAGAAATTTCTTCACCTTTTAAGCTGCTTGTTTGCTTCTTTGTAAAACTTTTCCCATACATTATATTTTACAGCAAGCCAGGCGTTGCATTGTCAACCACTAGCAAAAAATACAGCAAACAGTTAGAGAACACTCAGAGGATTTATGGTCCTGCAGCATTATTTGTTGAATGTGCTCAAAAGGAACAAGCCATTAGTTTCATTTGACTCTGGGGAGAATTTTCTTGTTGATGACATTATCATTCAGGACATCAGAGAAAGCAGGGTCAAACCAAATGTGAGTCATGTTTTCATGCAGGACGTTCATACCTGTCTCCTGAAGGACTTGGATGCAGCCTCTGTATTGAAAACAGCCTCCATCAATCCGTCCAAACGACCCTGCTGAGAAGAATTTCCTGCCAGTTTCTCACCAGTGAGATACAGAACATTATGAGATCCTTCCTTCTGTCATTAATGTGTAAAGATTAGACAGGCCTTTTTTAATTTTGCACAATTATATAGAAATGCAGAAATGTATTGATGTGCTCTTTGGAATATGCACCATGGGCAGGCATGTCTTTGCTTGTTGTGGGTGAACAGGGAGATTTTGAAGGAACTGCTGTTCCTAGCGTCCTGTTGATTTGTACTCTTCTCTTGTGTGAGCATCATGTTGCCCACTGTTACATTTTGAGTGCAAACAAACTGCCTAACAGTGCTCAGTGCCATTATTCTCAGAAGCACAAGTTCCATTTTTATATATTGCAAGGAAGTCACATTCCTAAGATGAAAATGGCCAGATTTACAGTGTAAGCACAAAGTGATGTCATGTTCCATCTCTGCTCGCTGAGATGCTGTTCTTTAAATACTTCCTGTCTGCACTGTTTACCATCACCAAAACCTTTGGAAAGAAATCTTTTCGGATTACATTAATTTGCAGAATAAAGTCATTCCAATAGTGTGTCTTAGGGCCGGAATAACTAGATTTCCTCATTTTGGCCACTTGGTGGCAGCATAACCAGCTCAGTCACATGGTCACTGTATAGAATCATTCATACATCCAACACAGAGCAACATTATTTCATTAATTTAAACAATTTCTAGCCACTCTGTCCAGTCCTTTTAGTTCATGCAGACAAAAAAGGAGTTTTTAATGCAGCATTTTGTTTTCTGTGCTGTGCACACCGTGTCTGTACAACACAGACAGCATATGAGCATCCTCAGGTCTCAGGGTAGCTTACAGAATGCAGGTTAAAGTTAACAACTACAACCACAGCGCTTGTTAGAAATGAAGGAGGTCATATTATGGCCCATTTTTGTTTCAAAGGGGCAAGTGAAATCAGACTGTGTTGTTTTATCAGAGGAGAAGCACATACTGTCAACTGCAAGAGACACATTCAAGCCCTTCACAAAGAATTTGAGATAGTTGAACAAAATGGAAGGTTGCTTTTCATCAGATATTGTTAATACATAATCTTATGTGAAATAAGTTTGACTGTAATGCCATTCTATCTCTGCTGAATGTGTAAATATCCAGTTGTTGTTGCTGGCACAGTAACCATATGAGTTAAAAAGACAATCATATGACACTCAGTGCGTTTACACGCAAGTGAAGTCGTGCTACAGGTAAACTCAATTAGGACATTTCATTGGACTGCTGGCCTTGTCCCAGTATACAAGCGCTGAGGGAAAATTGATTTATTGTCAGACTCTGCTATGGTAGGCGGCGATATGCCCCATACATCTGGCTGCTATTGGACCTTCTTCCAGATAGCCAAACACGCTACAAACAAGATAGCGAGCGGCTAGCGAAATCCATGTCTAACAGTGAAAACATGGACAACTTTTAAGAACTGAACACTTCAATGCACCCTCGTGCTTACAGGATCATTGTTTTCTTTCTAGCTTTTTTCTACAAATTTATGCTATTTGAGTTCTGGGTCAAAGACGCTGCAGGGACTTTTGATCATGCACTATCTGAGCGTGTTAGTTGAGTGTGTTAGCTCTTTTAGTAATTCGATTTAGTACGATTTCAGTTGGACTAACATGTTTACTTGCATTTTAAAAGTCTGGTTTTAGCTGTCCTAACACAATAAATCAATTTTCTCTGACGTCATGTAAACACACTGAGTGTTTTCTTCTTGTGTCTGCTGCCCCCCAGTGGCCACAAAATCAGTTAACCATTAGAGTCAAGCTTTATGACCATAACTGAAAAACTTTATGGAAACTCTCCATGTACAGTGTGAGCCTGTAGTGTTTCATCTTTTGCCACACTGGTTCATTTTGTGTCGTTCGGATCATAAATAAACTGGGGAAGGGGGCAGTTTACTGGTTTCACTTTGCAAAATTCTTTCCACCCAGATTCCTGAAAATTTCAAGAGAATTCATCCACGGATGTGCTGTGATTGAAGGTTGGCCTATAGCTTCAGAAAGTTCAGAAGTCTTTTTTTTTTTTTTTTACTAATGAAAACCATCCGAGCCATTCACACCTTCATCAGCTTGATTTATGAGAATGTTGTGCTAAGTATCATTTAAGCTGTGCAGCAGTTCATAGTGCTGTTTCCTCATGTAAAAAAACTTGTCACCATAGAGCATTACTAACTGCAAATGTTATGAAATTGTCCATTTCAGATGTATGTTTGATCATATACTGCACAGGCATGCTGACAGTTTGAAATTGGAACTTAATGTACTTGTAAGGTTTAAGTCAATTGCGGTGGTGTTTATATGCTGTACAGTGTGTGACATCATGGTCACATGTCCTCAGAAAACTTGAAATAAAACAGATTAAGGAATCACACTGACAGCAGTGTGAGACATGAACATAACGAGCATTTTGTTTATGCTGAAGTGGACATTAACAGCTTTGACGGCTCTGTAAAGCAACAATAGTGGCTTACCCTGTCTTTTACTTTACTGATCACTTTCTCTTAACTCTCACCAGGTCATCAGAGTTTTCCATGGACCTTTTTATTTTTCTTAATTGAAAGGGACATCAGGAAAGGCAACACTGTTTCAATTTTATTGTCTTTCCTCGTGTTAAACATTTACAACATTTGGCATTTTCCTAAAGCACAATACTGAATACTTTCTTTTGTATTTATCAAACTACAAATACATATGTGGGACTGACTGGACATCATGTAAATGTATCTTAGACTGAAATGTCATGTCATATATCAAATCCTCTGTACCCTGCTGTTAATATGTTGATCTATCCCACATGTTAGCCTTCAGTACAGACTGACAGAATGTATAAGTGCATTTTTAATTTTCAGACAGGTGTAAAATCACTTTCAGGTCAAAACATTGTATATCTGTTGTTTGTTTTGCATGTTTTTTGTTTTGTTTTTAATGACAATGCAATTTTAAAACATATCTAATGTACTGAAATCATGTTATTAGCCCACATACAAAATTAACTGTTGGGGTGATCTGTTAGCTAGACGCTTCCACGATGGCAGTGACACACTCAATCTTATTGTCTGAATTCTAATTAATTATTTAATGAACTACAAACAAGGGTTTACCTCGAGGACTGAAAAGTGAAGCCAAAGTGGAAGTAAAAGAAACTGCAGTTCCTCAAATGGCCCATTGGGGGCTGTCTGCAAAAGACAGTCAATCCCCATAAAGTCACATAGAAAAAAAAAGCTCACATTTACAGCAGAAAAAACAGCAGAGTACAAAAACTGGTTTTGCTGTCTGTAGCTAATTATGACAACTGAAGGAAGTTGGACTCATATAACTCACTTATTGAAGTTACATTAAGGCTTAAAATTCTGGGCAGAGCTGCTCTGAATGACAGCTAGATGCTCGCTGTTGGTAGAACTGTGTATGTTTCCTAGCTCCACTGTCTCTACTAAATATGTTCACTTCTGCCTCAAAAGAACAAGATGGCCACATCCACTATGCCAAATTCAAAGGTTCATATCATTAATACCCAAACCATTGTGTGACATCGCAGTGGCTCTGTCCTCTTTGTACTCATATCATGGAAGGTTTTAGTACTGACATGGACCTGCTGTCTTGTATCTTCAAGGATGCTGGACAACATTTTCCAACACAGCCTACAGATGTTTTATCACAAAAATGTTTCTGTGATATGACTTGCTTTTTTTAACATAACAAAGGACATTAGTTTTCCAAATCTAAATACTGTTAATTCTTTGTACAGTGTTTATTATCAAAGCCCAAACACACTGAAAACGATAACTGCTGTGAATCTTGAAGGCCTTGTTGACACAGATTTTTTTTTCTTCAAAAAGTTGCTTTTTCTGTGCATTTTAGTCTTCTGCACACAAATACAGTTTTGGGTTACTGAAAATAGTTTTTTGTTGTTTTTTATTTAGAGTGAAGCAAGTGTGAGCATATGTAGAAACTCTGCAGTGTTGACATGCAGACAGAGAAAACAGAAGTTTGAGCTGAGGGATCAGCTATGCTGTTCACGTTTTTGTTTAGGTGAGACAGTTTAGTGCTGTTGCATGTTGACACAGATATGAACTGTTTCTCTCACTATATTGAGAAACACTAGTGTCAGGATGAGCTATGGAGTTCACTACATACTCCAACATCGTCCCCAACCTTACAGGTTTTGGACAAGAACTGGTTAAACCTCTAGTTGTAGTTAGTCTACTGGCAAAAGCTTTTTCAGACTTCTGATTGGCCAATTGGCTTTAGAGCAGTGGTTTTCAAAGTGTGAGGCGGGTCTCCCCTAGGGGACACCAGAGCACTTCGGGGGAGGCAGAGGACAAGAACAAAAAACATAAAAACGACAACCTGAAAATAACTTATATCTAGGCTAGCTAGCTTACGTGAGGGAAATGGCTCAATTTGAAACACATACATGGGAGATGTGCAACAAAACAGATGAAGTACGACAATGACCCCTCCAAAAACACTCTGTAAGTGCTCATCTCTTTCACCTCCGTCTACCTGTATGGCTGCAGATTTTCTGCATCGACCATGAATAACAGCAAGTAGGCCAACCACTCAAGGCTACAGATACAGGATGATTTGCATTTGATGTTTTCCCAAGTGCATCCCTGCCAAAATCACTGTTCCTATTGAAGAAGGTATAAGCAAAAACTGCTGACAGCAAATGGAAAAAGAAATTGTGTCCAAAAGTGTGTTTAAATGATGTTTTGAAAAAGATTAGCATGTTAAAAATGTTTAATAAGATGTTAAAATGATGGGACACATTTAAAATATTTTTAAAAGGTGTTAAGAACAGATGGACATGTTAAAAATATTCCAAAAATGTTAACAGAAGAACATGTATGAAATGTTTAAAAAATGTTCAACAGATTTAATTCATTTATTTCACAAAATACAAAACGTTAACTCATTTATATACTTATGGGAAGGGGGGCACAGTTGTTTTAATACTCTCTGTGGGGGAGGCCCACAGCCTCAGACTTTGAAAACCCCTGTTCTAGTCCATGTGAATATACCCAAAAAGCACAAGAATTATGCAAGTGCTTCATCTTCAAACATACTGACTGCTTCAAATGCTACATTTAGAACCAAGATCGGACAATGTGAGAGTTTTTAATGCGGCAAGATGCAGTATGAACAGATGAGTACCTGTGATGACAAAATGTTGAGTTTGTTTGGTGGATATAATTTTGGAATATCAGTTACCGTTGCCATTTAAAAATTTTCAACTTCCTGGGTAAGTTAAGTGACGCACTGCGCACAGTACGACCACACACACAATGAGACTCCCGTCACGACTCGCGAAAGATTTCCCACGTCTCCCGCATAAATGACGTGTCACGACAGATACCACCGCTTACAGAATTCTTGGAGTTATCCCACCGCAACCTCCAACTCCTGAACAAGACCCCGGTTACCAAATCGCCTGAACCAATTTCAGGCAGGAAACATAAAATGGAAAATCATAAAATGAACATTATGTCCTCAGATACCTGTAGACCACTGAGAGCCAGACGCAACAGCTTCATCACTTCTCTGTATTTCGTCGTTTTAGTCTGCTTAGCCAGCGTCTTCAGATCTTTATTGAGTTGATCCACTGCCAGCTCCTCACCTCGCTCAGCTACTAATCTACAATGCCAAGACACAGAAATGTTCTGTTCAATGTGCTAGAAAACAGAAGTTGAAAAATATTGTGAACTGTGCGGTTGTTAATAATACAAACTTCAGCACTGAAGAGGCAATGTGCTGAGCCTCTGTAGTGAGCGCTGCCACCTGCTGGCTGGAGAAGGAAGGACGCACCCACAGGTAAGAGTAAGCAGGGTTGACAAGCTCCTTAAGGGAGGATATGTGACCCTGTAATGTGAGGAAGACAACAGTTTCAGAGTTACTGGAGAGACACAAAGCAGTAATGAGAAACAAAAGTAGAATCCACATGCCTGCAGGAAGAGACAAAAGGTAAAGTCGAAATAAAAGGGTGCTGGGCTAGGACGAAAAATGGAAGGTCAGAAACTAAAAATCTTTTAAAAAAATTGACTTAATGGCAGCAATTATCAAGGCAAAGCCATTTAAATCCCCAAAAGTCTCTAAAGGAGAACCCAGATGATTGAAAATATTTGCAAAATACAGTTTGTCAAGATGACAGAAACGTCCAGGGCAGGAGCTCTCAGTTAGCTGGCTGATATTAATAAGTTTTATGGCTGCCTCATAGCAACACACTTTAAGTAATTTAGCAAACTGATTAATAACACTGCTCTGTTTCCTTTTTGTTCCTAAATAAAAATACATAAAGCACTAAGGTTGGGTGGTAATATGGTTGTAAGGTATAACAGGCTATTTAAAGGGGTCATATTATGCTTTTCTGTCTCTTTCAACCTATAAATGCTACTACAAAGTCAGACGGCCATTTTAAATTATGCCAGAGTATGAAATGATGAGGTAAGGGTATGTAGCAGTAACACCTGTGGGCTGTTTCTAATGGCTCTAAACGCTCTGTTCTCATCAGTTTTTTTTTTTTAATCTCAGACCACTACACAGTGTGCTGGGCTTCTCTACAGGTCAGTCCTGAAGGTTAGTGTTTGAACTGGCCAATCACATCAGAGTAAGCCTTTAGAGGTGGGGCAGGAGCTAAAACAGAGCGTCTCAGAGGCAAAATCCGGGAAAAAAAAAACAGGGCTGCTGCAGTCGCTGTATGAGAAAATAGATACGTTTTTTGAGCATTAAAGCATGTAAACCTGCTCCAGTAGGAACCAAGAATCAAATATGAACCTCAAGAATGAGTATAATATGTCCCTTTTAAAAATAGCGACGGTGTAAGCTTCATCACCATCAGAACTGTGTCGTCATTAAAAAATGCTGTGCATTAGGAGTGTTTGTGTGGTTAAAGATGCTATGAAAGTGACGACAGGCCTTTTTGGAAACATGTCATTTGTCAAATAACCTCTTCATAAAGAGTAGCACAACTATTCAGAAGCAATCGTGAATCATGCATCACATTTTCTTGTTGTTGTGTATTTCCTGCACCATCAAAAGGACAAACAAAGACTCAATAAATGCTGTTAGAGTTATTTTAAGAGAGTTTCTGGCTGGAAGCTGTTAGATGCTGTTTCCTAAATTTTGTGAGAGATTTAATAATCTTAGCTGCACTTAAGCTCAAAATGCTGAATCAAGCATTTAACATCTAAAATTTGGCATGCTGAGAAAATGGTATAAAGTCATGGTAACATGGTATGAAAGCATATTTGTAAGTACACTGTAACTGTTACCTTACGGAGATACAGCACCCGCCGGATATAATCCTCATGCAGTACGTCTTTATCGTGGATCTCTGCTGCGTAGGCCTGCTGGATCTGTGCCTGAAGGTCTTTTATCAGCCAATCACACTGCTCCTCATCTTCGATACGGTGTTGCAGGTGAATTCTGCAACAATCAGAGATTAATGACACATGAAGGATGATCTGAATTATTCTAGTTATTCTGTAGTCCTCTGAGGCTTTACAGAATGGCACTGAAAGCTGTAACACATTGCAATCAGGACACTCTGCTCATTCAAATCCAAACATCAGTGTATTTTGCATCACTTTACCGATACTGGGCGCCTGAATGGAGGGTCTTGACAGACAAGACTTTGTGCTAGACGGCCACAGAGCCTGACAAACTTCCCGCAGCATGTTTGGAAATTTGCACGCCACCTCTCATCATCAAATGTCTGCAGGAAGCCATGCTCCCAACAGTCATTGCTTTGCATACAGCGCCAAACCTCTCGCTGCACAGAGAAGCCCACCATGACTGCAGCACGGAACATCGTAATGTTCACCGGTCTGCTCCGTAGCTGAGTTTGTCTGGTGTAGTGAGTTTCGCACCACAGTGTTTATATGGTGACACGATTTATCTCTATTTTTCCATTCATTGTACTTTCGTATTGGCACCACCACATACGTCATTACCATAGTAACCCATGCAGATGGGTTGGTACAGAGGGGTGATGTCCGGACACAACAAATCCAGTCTGATCACTTCCAAAGGACAGTGCGGACAGTCTGTGCTAGAAATCAGATTTGTGAAACAAACTGGATTTGGCTGCAGTCTGAAGGCCTTAGCAGACTGCAAAGCAACTTTAAAAGTGCATATCGACACCTACTGTTTTGGAATATGTGGGTGCTGTGTCTGTTAAGTTAATAAAAGCAAGGCAGCTTTTTTTTATTTTCTGTTTGTTTTATCCTGTTGGTATGAGACACATGACAACACAGAACAAAAGAGAGAGACACAAAGACACAGAGTTCGGACTTACCGATTGAACTCTGGTAGTTTTTCCAGGTCTAGCAGAGCAGAATGTGTTGTGATCCTTGAAGGATTAAACTCGGAGATGAGTTCATCTATTCTCCGCCCAACTCGATTGGCTGTAAAGCAGCAATAACAATTCACTTGTTCTCTTTATATCATTCCTTTCAGAGTTTTTTTTTTTAATTTGCAAATGACTATTAGGTGTCATGAATATGAATGTGATAAATAAATGCATGTAAAGTGGAGGTTTTTTGTTTTTTTAACTTAACTTGGTTTAACTTCAGCTATTTACCACTATATAACTTTTTATTACCTTTGTATTAACTCCTTGGACACTCACTATTAAATCCAGATCCACAGTTGGTAGTGATGTCCAGCAGAGCCTCCGGCAGGACTCCGTCTCTCTGGAAGCTTTGTATGAATATGTCCCCCTGCCTTTTGGACAGTTTGCTGCCATCTTTATTCATCAGAAGCGGCAGGTGTCCAAAAGTAGGTGGTTTCCATCCGAGAGCTCTGTACATTAGAAGGTGTTTTGAGGTGGAGATGAGCCACTCAGAGCCTCGCAGCACATGGCTGATCCTCATGTAATGATCATCAACAATGTTAGCAAGGTGATAGGTAGGAAAACCATCTGTTTTTATCACAACAGGGTCCCCCTCCACCTAAAAAAAGACAGAGGATATGAATGGACAGACGGCTCTGAACAAAAACGGTTTTTGATCATGTTTGCAATGTCAGAGGTCTTGTACTTAAATCAAATTAGTAAATTAATTTGCCCAAAAAAAGATGAGAAAGGTGGAACTGATGGTCCTCACATCCACAGAGCATTCAAAGTGAACCAAACCGAAACAACGAGTAAATTCACCACAAATCTGACCTGGGACACCTCATGACGATTCCATCCAAAGATCAGATCCTGAAAGGGCTCGACGCCTGCTTCCAGACGAAACCTGATCACATGTGGCATTCCCTGAGCCAATTTCTCCTGGACCTGCTCAGCCCGAAGGTGACGACACCTGTTATCATACCTGGAGAGAAAGAAACACAGTGGGTGCCTTAAATCTGACTTAAACATCCTGTGTGTGAATGTATGTCATCTTCAGCTGTGTTAAAAATAATACAATGATGTGAAACTGCAAACCCTGTTTTAGTTTTCTAGTCACCTAGGCGTCTGTCCCGTCCTCAAGGCCTCTTTTTTGAGCAGGTCAAGTCTCTGCGAGCTGCAGAAACAGTAGTATGCACGACCACTCTCCACAAGCTGCTGGGCTGTCTGACTGTAGAGGTCTAGTCTCTGAGACTGCAGGTACGGACCCACCGAGCCACCTCGACATGGACTCTCATCTGGAGGTATACCTGGAGGTAAATGTGAGCTTTACGTTAAAGAGATAAAAAGGACATACAACAGAACAGTTTATTCTGTACAACAGTAATGTCTGTTGATCCGTAAATAAATCTACTACTACTACTATTAAGGTATTATTCAATCATTTTTCCCTGTATGTTCTCAATAACTCCACAACCACGACGAATGACACGACAACAGTCCAGCGTTCCTTACCGGCCCACTCCAGCATGTCCTCTATGGACTGTGCAGCTCCGGGTACCAGCCTGCTCTGGTCAGTGTCCTCCAGCCGCAGAATGAACGAGCCTCCATATTTCTTGGCAAAGATGTAATTATAGAGAGCAGTTCTGAGGCCGCCGAGGTGTAAGAAACCTGCGGCAAAAATTTACAGTTAGACTTTGAGACTGCTGAAAAAGTCAAGAAACATCTACAAGACTTTTTTTTAATGGTGCTGCATGACTTCAGTGTCCCAATGAGCCCTGACAAGCAAAGTGAAGAAGTTATACGCCAAGATTCATTTCATTATTTTTACTTGCACTCCTGTTTTATGTGACAAGTCACATCTTCCATGAAGAAGACCTCCTTTATGTTTGTCTTCTGACTATCCTCAGGCTAAAACCTGCAGCTGCCCCCACACTATGGGGCATCACACGGGCTCTGAAGTGTCTTGACTAAAATGTCAATATTTGATCCAGGTCAAGCACGGACTTTTGAGACAAATCAAATATTACTTTCTTATATAAATGGTGAGAATTTAGGGAACTGGAGCAAGTAGGTAAACGCAGCAGTTTGACCAGAAGTTGTCTGAGGAAACTAAAGCATCACTGTCATATGGAGGAGTGAGGATATATCCATTATATCAATGCATCGATTTATATTCCTAAGATCAAACGACATCAATAGGTAAACGGCAAGTCGTACTTCTAGTGTGACTTGGATCGATCTGGCATCATTGTTCAAAACTGAAACACTTCGTGATACCCATACAGGACATCGTAGTGGGGACCTTACCTGTCGGACTGGGTGCAAACCGGACCCTCACTTCACACTGAGCACTGGAGCAGCATCTTAGAACTGCGGCGGTAAGCTGAAGTTTAACCCGCCTGTAAGTGACCGCTGTCAGGAACCGAGAACATGGCTGCGTAACGTTAAACATTATCAAGTTTCACACTCGCTTAGCTTGCTAGGTGAGTAGCAGAGCAGCTTCGTGCCGGCTTACTGAGACTGCATTCAGACAGACGACTGGAAGAAAACACGAAATGTCCCTCACATGTGAGTGTTCAGCGGCGTTTGTTTGGGTCAGACATGATTGGAGTACGAAGTTCTTCGTCGACACACAACCGGAAGATAAATCCAGCGTCTTCAGAACGCTTACTGCCACCAAGCGGAGGAAATTGTAATCTTCTTCTTCTTCTTCTTCTTCTTCTTCTTCTTCTTCTTCTTCTGTAAATGTAATTGCGGATCGGAAACCACTGTTTCTAGGTGCATACCGCCACCTACTGTACCGGAGTGTGTAACCTCAGGGCTTAATGTACTTCAGAAATTATAATTTCTTCTTCCGACTCAATTACAACCTTGAATTTAGCTCTAATTTATATTTTACAGAAAATAATTTGGTTTTTAAGGAATTTTCATAATTAAAAAGTTCACCTTTGTCATCAAACAAGTTTGTAACAAAAAATATGCCTCTCACAAATTCTTGCTTTTAACAGTGATGTTACTGTTATTCCAAATTATATCCCTCTGGGGAAAAGTTGTGAACATATAATTTACATGATAACAGAGTTTGCTGATAGTTTGAATGTTTAAGTGGCAATCTAGAAAAAGAATAACTGCATCCCATTTAGAAACTTAGAAACCACTTAAATTTTTTAAATATTTATTGGTTCGTATATATGCTGTTGGGAGTAACTAGTGGCAGCGTGATTTAATTACAAAATAAGTATAATTGCAATTAAATTGCAGTTACTTTTGAAAATGTTAATGATTGCAAAGGGGGTTACATCTGGGTATTTTCTGTAAAAAGCTTAGGCTATATGTTGAATAATATTCATTTTCTTGCTTTGCATGTTTTTCGATGTGCACATGTTGTCTTTTGTCACTTCCAGTCAAGGCCTTTAAATGAAGTTTGATGCTATTCTGATGCTTTTGATTGGTTCTCTTGTTTTAACTTGCAGCGCCCCACGTCTGCAATTAACACTGCCTGGATTAAACATTTCAAAAAGATTAACAGTGGGGAGTGTAACCACTTTTGTGTACTTCACTGAACAAAATAAAATAAATGAGTGTGTGACTAAGAGGCACAGAAGTACCAAAGCTACAACTGTTGACGTGCGCGAAATGTATTGCAATGAAGGTTGAAGGGGGGTACGATGGGGCATAAACATGTCTGAACATAAACATTTCATGATGCATGAAATGTTGAAACAACTTCTTTTCTTCAGTGTCTCTGTCCTTTTTATCAAAATATTAAGTGTCCTATTCTGCAAGTAAAAAAATGATCTCAGAACATAATGTGTTTGAGATGGAATCATTGATCCTGTGTTCATTTATTTGCATTTTTTCTTTTGCATATTGTAATAAGGGAGTTGATGTTTACAGAATGGTATCATGTCACCACTACTTGTCATCAAGATGCCTCCTCAGCACTTGTTGGCCTTATGGCAGAGCCCCACAGGCTTCAGAAGCCACTGCTATGCTGTTCAACAGAGGCTAGTGCATCACAGACAGGCACACACACACACACACACACACACACATGTCTCGAGTATGTCCCGCCCCAACCTTCAAAAGTTTCTTCCCACTGGTTGTCATCATGTCTATTTTGGTCTGCAGAGCCTGGATGTGTTGACACACGAGTTTTCAACAATGGGTTGTTGTAGGTAAAGGGCGTATTTGAAATTTATAATAAGTTGCAGGATTTTTCTGCCACTAAGACAACCAAGAGGATTGATGATCTCTGAAATGACCTGCGATTGGCCAAAGTTCCCAGTCATCAACTAGATTTTCTAAAGCCTAATTACATAGACCTCTTAAATTAAAAGAAAAAAGAAAGTTTTGGGGGATTTTCTGCCAAATGATGCCTAAAAGATGTTGCTTACCTCAGCTTTAAGTTAGGTGATCTTACTATATAGTCAAGTGGTATTAATCTTCTGATTAAGCTGTTAGAAATTGAATAGAAATATAATAGAATTTCTTTAATATAAAAATACGAGGCGGCTCTAGAAAAGATAAATATATGAGTGTGTGTAAGCCTACATTTTTTCCCAATAATAATGTAGTTCTTGAAGACTTATTGAAAGCATCATACAAATTTTTTGAAATATAATAAATGAGACGTTCTTTGACTGAAAT
>JAQFJA010000020.1:8332738-8346546 GCA_029874485.1 Naso brachycentron
CCCAGGGAGAATAGCTGCAGCATTGCTGTAGCTATTGTGGATTCTAATAAACTATACTAAACTGAATCAAGACAGGAAGGGAGGTGGGCAAGAGGGGGGAGGTAGGTTCATTGGACAGGTAGAGCTGGGTGTCATTGCATATCAATAGAAATGGATGTCAATTTTACAGAAAATATGGCCAAGAGGAAGTAAATAGATGATAAACAGAAGGGACCCCAGGACAGAGCCCTGGGGAACACCGCTGTACTGGAAACGGCTGGGATATAAGAAATACTTTTTTTTATTTGTTGGAGTTAATTGCTGACATAGCTGTTCTGTGATTTCTGGTAGGTAGAAAATGTAGTGAAGCCACCAAAATAAGAGAAAATATTGGTTATTCTTGAAAAAAACATTAGAGATGGCTTTTAATTCACAGGCAGCACATGTCTGTAGTGGACACATCTTGCAGTCGGCATACCAATCACCCACTTTCTCGAAATTTGAGAGATCAGTGGCACGTGCTGTGTAAAGTAGCTGCACATTTAACAGTTGTCTTTTATCTTGAGCAACACATGGCATGTTTTCAATCAGGTACTTGATGCCATACCTGAAAGGTGGATGAATTATCTGGACAAAGGAGAAGTAATCACAAACACATGGATAAAATAATTTGGCCTCAAAATCTGAGAAAAATAAGCCCTTTGTTTGCACAGAAAAAATCCTAGATCATTCATTTCAACTTGCAAAAAAATTGGAACAAAAAATGTGTCCTTGTTGAGCATATACACTTTTGAATAAAATTTACAAAGCTTTACTTTATTGCAAAATAATGCTTAGACAAAAGAGGACTGATCCAGTGTTTGCCTAACAAGAAAAACAACAACAAAAAAACACATCATTGACTGTTCTTTTAAATTTGGCACACATAAAAGTTTTGATTAGTTTCGCAATGAGTGAAGAGTGCTTACAGAAATAACTTTATGAACAGATTTTCTCTCAGGAATTGATGGTAACAAAAAATGGTTACACTTTATTTGGAGAGTCTGCCTATAGACAGTTTATAGAGTATTTGTAACATTTCAACAACATATTACTTGGTTGACTAATTGTTGGTTAAATATTTTTATACCATGGTCTTGGTGAATATTCAGTTCTGATTGGCTGGAGGGTGTCAATTAAGTTATGATATACGACGACTATGGAGCTCCTCAAGTAGTTTCAGCTAAACAGTCACTGTTCACTGTTCCAAATTACTGTGCTGCAGCCGTTATCTAAGATGAGTAACCATAGCGACAGGATGCAGACTGATCCTTCTCCTCTGTAACTTTATAAATAAACGAAATGAACAAAATCTGAATAGGACCTATCTTATTTTCAACACTGAGTGTGGTCCTGCAGTGCAGTATCCTCTGAGCACCACAGGATGACACTCGTAACACATGAACTGCAACAAGTAGCCTACACTCTGATACTGATAGCAGTAAAATAAAGTAGTTAAAGTGTCTGCTAGCTAAACTGTTTGATGTTAAGCTATGGTTATCTCATGAAAAGTGAGTAAGCCCTGTGTTTGATTTAAAGAGGGTTAGTAACGTTAACTGAGTTTATTTGCGTTTAGCCGCTAATCTACAGCCCTGTTTCACTGTCCATCTGTTCAGTCCTGTAATGTAACTTCAGGCTGCTGGTGACAAAACTAATGTTCGTCAGTCATTTTCTTTGTGAAATTTGTTACTTATTTGGGCACAATCACATGGCTGGCTGGCCAGCTAGACCTGCTGTTAAACGTAATGTCCAATTACATTTACTGTTTGTTCACCATGCGCAATGTGCTATTGACTTTAAATCTAGCTAGCATAACATTACCTTTCTGACCAACAGCTGAGCTGAAGGGTTCAGAGAGCTAAGCCAAAGTGCACTAGTTGATCTCCTGTTGCTATGTCATATCTATGGCCCGTCCTAGTTACTAGAGTACTCAACTACGTTTTCATCAAGAATCTTATGGGACTGTAATGATTATTCCAGTTATTAGTCGAGGTCTCAGGTGTTGCCAGGGAAATTGAGTTGTTCCTCGTTGAAAACGTTCAATTTTGACTGCAAAATGCATGAAAAAAAACCCAAAAACGGTCTAATTATTGTTTTCTTTGGTAAGTGACCATGATATGAGCGGGATAAGCCCTTTGAGGTGTTCATGATCAGGATTGAAAGGATTTCATGGAGGCAGCCATCCTCCGCTGTGTGTCACATGGTTCACGCCTAAACATCATCCAGTCAGTCCTGATAATAGACACAGGGCATTATCCCTCACGTATATACATTGTTGAATATTAAATTAACATTGTTGAATCTTCGTTGAACATATTTAACATAGATTAATGAAATGGTTACCTAAAGGTAAAGCAACTTTTCTGTCATTATACAATGAATTGTACAACAAAATTACTGGTTAAGCAGGGTTATAGTAAGGGTAAAACAGTTAAATTGTTGAATGTCAACTGATATGTTGTTGAAATGTTCCATATACTCTATTAACTATCTGTAGGGGGACTATCAAAAAAGTGTTAACCAAAATATAAACATTTGACTTTTTTTCATACTGACAGTGGAAATCAGTATAATGCATTATAACTGAAAAATTATAAAAAATACCTCAACCTTAAATTTACTTAACATCAAAGACTGTAGTTTGATGGTTTCTTTTTAACGTGAGTGTGTTTGTTCTGTAACTGTCATCAAGTGGTTTTTATTGTTACCAAGATGATAAACACCCCCTAAATGACAAGTAAACCAAACCTGAACTGCAGGAGTGTACGAGAAAACCAAGTTTTCAATAGGGGCGTTGGATCAGAAAACCCTTATGTGTTCTCGAGAGCAAAGAACAATGATACATCATAAATTTTAATTGAAAGGACTTGTTGGCATTTTCTTGTTTATAACACTGTTGGTGCAACATAGGGTACATGGGTATGTTTATTTCCACGAGAATATCTGTAAGATTTTTCCTGTACTCACATTTGATTTCCTCTTTTGTCCAAAAAAATGAGTCACACAGCATGTAAAAACAGCATATGTCAGGAGTCATAAAGTGATTTTAGTTGCAATTTACTGATGTAGGAGTTGTCAGGGGAGAGATGGACTGTTTCAACCCGATCCTACACTGATTGTAAGGCCATAGGGGACAATCAGTAAGTGCTCTCCACAGTCTAATCAGGAACAAGCAGTTTTTGTCATACAGCTCAGAACAGTAGACAGGTACAGCCTAATGAATAAAGGAATTGTTTGGCATACAGTAGTCTATTGATCCATTTGAAAACGCCTCACACCACAATTCAATCCTGTGTAGATGTACTACAACTCAGATATATCACCAGTTTATGAGTGCACTTTTGACTCATCTGTGTTGCTTCTGGCTGCCTGGTTGGGGAAAAAACATGGATGATGATGCTGTTGCAGATAGTTGTTGTGAATAAGCCCAGGGGCCTCGACAGTGTCCTCAATGGAGGCGGCTGAGAGTCAGGAATGTAGAGAATGTTTCATTTCCACAACAGCACTGGAGACAAACAGCTGCCTGAGGAGGAGAAGGTCTAAAGGTAAACATTACATTAGACTGTTAAATTATGTGAAAGCTTTCACTAAGAAGTGGTATAACCAGTAGCTGTGTTATTCAGAAGAAAATGACAATATTATCATTATTATATTTCTATAATATTATTATATAATAGATTCCGCATTATTTTGACCAAAAAATACATTCTAACATTGGCCTCAATGCTAACATAGCTAACTAGAGAGGAGATGAGTTCACTTGCTAACCAGGTTTAATGTTACCTGTAACTAAAGCAGTCTGTCATAAAGGTAAAGGTACTTTATTGGTCACATATACACAATGTACAGTGAAATTTTCATGTTTTCATGCCGCTGGACAAGATAATCAGAGTAGGCTACATCATTTGCTCTTAAATTGTGTGCCATAAGCAGACCTGGAGCCTTATGCATGAGACATTGTTTACATGCACATATGTTTAAATGAACAGACATAAATATGTATATGCATTGTTTTGTCATCTTTACAAAAACACCTGAGTCTGTTGTAAAACTGAATGAGCTTTATTTCCAAGTCAAGTGTCAATTAATGGCTGTAAGTGCTTTAATACACGATTTTTATGCACAGTTATGGTGTCCATACTTTAAATGGAAAAAAAATAAGTGCTGGTACCTCCCTTATTCACCTGTTTGCATATAAAGTGTGTGGTATCAGCAGATCATTAAGTAACAGTCTACGTTCTGAATTTCTAAAGTGAACAAAAACAACTAGAAGATAGAAGATAATGAAGATTTTCACAAAATTAATTTATCAAACAAGCTACTTTTCTGCCCTGGTTTTTGACTATATATGTTTGACTGAGAGCTGTGTCATCATCAGAATCCATTCCAGTTCACATTCTCTTTGTGCCCTTTTGGAGCCACGCCAACATTACTATTTTTTATTCCTTTGCTTTTTCCTGTTTATTCAACATTCCTGTGACTTGTGAATTAGTATTATGTCACGTTTCACTTGCACAAGAACAAACAAGTGAGCGTCACGCAGTCCACGAGAAAATAGAGAGGTGAGCATCATGCAGTGCACCCTAATGTAATCTAAGTGTTACTGTAAATCGCCAAGAGACACTTTGATAAGCAGCGGACAGGAAAGGGGGCTGAGAGCTTATGAGAGTTCCTGGTGCAAAGTCCCGGAGTGGGGGTTCTGCGCACTAGTGCGTGCCATCCCACTGAAAGCACTGTGTCCATACCAATAGTTCATCACTTGTTTCTGTAAACCGTCCTCTGAGAAAAATATTAATCGTTGTGGTAATTAGTGATTAATTTGTGATGAGGATTTATCAGTAGAGCTTAAATTCAAACAGACTGCAAGGTGCTGCCTTTTTCACATCTCAGGATCAAATGAAAACATCATTAACAGAAAATCACTGGCTCTAATTTAAATAAAAAAGAATGATAAAGTTCACGTTGTTTGTGCTGGAGGTGTTCTGTCAACTGTTTTTTTTTTATTTCTGTGTTCCATGAGATGTTTTTGTGTCACAGAGGGTTTTTTTTTTAATGTTGTTTTTTTTGTAACAATATTGCAAGTGGTCAATGAGACAAATTATCAGCAAGGCAGAGTGACAGCGCTGCGACCATCGTTATACATCCATTTGCCTCCTTTGTTTCCAGAAGTCAGCACTGTCAAGACAGCTTATTAGTGGGCAGTGATGCATCAGCATCCAAATTCGTATGAATTTACTTTGTACCTACAAGAAAACTGTCTGATTACAGTGTTTTAATAGAAAGAATGTTAAATACTGGTGTAACCGGGCCTTTGGGAAACAAATTGATGGAAGTATGCTAATTGCAAAAATTATAACATTGAACGAATGTCCACAGGTTTTTGTGTCAATTTGACTGAATAATTAATTTAAAGGTCGTCAGTCCCAGACTTCCATAATTTAAATCCTTCAAACCTGAATCACGCAGGACCCCTTTGAGTCAAGCAGTAATGAATTTAACAGAGACAAGGGAAGCCTTTTGAAAATGTTATACATTTATTTAATAATTTACAGATTTCAATTTAAAAAAGGAACAGATTTAAATAAAAAGGTAGGCAACCACATTGTTGTACCTTTTTACAGTTATTGTGACCATGAATATTAAAGAGTCAATGAAAAACTAAAGTGATGTCATACCACAGGGTTTACATTTTGCACAGAGCTGAGAACGAGCACACAGTAACAACTGAGCACACAGAGTTCTGAAGCAAGAGAACAGAGAAATAAGAGAGCTTCTTTTGTACATGTAGAATGATAGTCCAGAGAAGACAGTGTTGTGGACATGGCTGAACAAGATCTCTTGTTTAATTTAGCGAGACTTTCCTCCGCTGACTGATCACTTTTAGCAAAATATTGACAAGATGTTAGTGTCTTCTGTAACAATTATACTTCAGAAGGATTCTGTTAAGGTTTTGACACAAGTGCTAAGCCAGGCTTGTACCACAAGCACCACAATGCTTGGTAGATGACTAAAAATATATTGAAAACTGATAAAAGGACAAAAAAATGCTCCATATTTTACACTGTTACACAAGAATGCGCTGTAAAGGAAAAGAAGATGGGTGGAAAATGAGGGACTGGGGGAGGGTTGTTTGTTATGCACGACAACCTGGGCAGCACTGAGCAACATTGCTGTGCTGAAACTGGTAATGTTCTCAACAGTTTGATTTCAAATAATTTTAAAACTATTTAGAGTAAATATAAGAAAGCTGTAAAATAAGATTTTGATGCTTACAACAGAGGATTTTCTAATCCATTCTAATCAATTACAAAAATCAGAGGCCATTGAATTGAAATGTTTGTAGCTTTCAGTGACAAATCATGTACGATGTTGCAATTTTATTCAGCAGAAAAAACAATTGGCGGGGCTCCCACAGAAAATTTTAACAAAGAAAATGTTCTTTCCTGTATTCTGACACATTTTAACGTGGTTGATATTTACCAGACCATTCAGGCTTTTTATTTGTTAAAACATGAACCCCCTGTTACAAAGGGAACAGTTGAAAATTGGCTGAAATTAATTACTGGTTAATTATACTACCATCAGTGATTATTAGCCCACTCACTTTCCTTTTCAAAAACATTTTCTTATGTTCTTTTTTCTGGGGGAGCAAACAGAGACATGGGCCAAAATAATGTGGTTAAAAGCTTTCTTCCTTATCTTCCTGCTCGCGACCAATGACTGTGGAAGAGTTGCCATCCGGCTGTTAGCTGTTCCTTCTCCTATATATTTCGTTAGAAGTGCTGCTGCTCTGTTTCTACTTGCTAAAATCTGACTGCATGAAACTGGCAAGGTAGCGGTAAAAACGCGGTATGAAATTTCATAACTTTCTACTAAAACTAAATTTCAAATATGATAAGTAGGTATTCTCTCAACAAGGAAGCGAATGGATTTGAATGAGAGCACCCTACGGTGCCCTACGTTGCTGAAAAAACTACGGTGGCCCTGAAGGTCAAAAACACATTTCACAAAACACAACAACATAACACAAAACACTGCATTATACAAAACACAACATTTCACAAAACACTTTACAACACAATATTTCAGGAAACACAACATTTCACAAAACAACATTTCACAAAACACAACAACGTTTCACAAAACAAACAACATTTCGGATTACGGAAATGGTAGGGACAACACTTCTTGTTTCTGATAGGACGTGTTGGGAATCGCTTCAAGAAAGTTTGGTTATTGACATATAATTACTGGAAGTAATTAATAAAGATTAAAAATTATTAATTAAGAAATTATTGATTATTCTTTGATTAATAATTGCGGGGCACCACCCTGAAATCAGGGATCAATGACCAAACTATCAGTCTCAAATGGCGGGAATTGCCTAAATTCGTTAATATTGATTGTCAAATATTAAACACTAAAATGGATAAAAAGGGCGTGAGATCGAGCACTGACCGTATCAACCAGCAAATGTTACAGCAAATCATGCACAAATAACCACAAAGGACTGTTCTGATTCAGCTAACAGATGTTTATTTCCAAATGTACTCATTAACAAATCAATACATCTAGTAAATGAACACTTCTCTAAACTATTACTAAACTAAACACAAAATTGGCAAAATGATACAATCAATAAACACAATGCAGGCGTGTGTGTGTGTGTGTGTGTGTGAGAGAGAGAGAGAGAGAGAGAGGCAAGATGGCGACGAGTCTCCTGGAGACCACGTAGCCTTGCGTCTAAGATGGCGGACGTGAATACGTCTGGTCACGTGTAGTGGCGGGAGGTGACCGCGCTAGGTTTGAGCGAGACAATAGCTACAGCCCTGCTGGCTCCACGTGCTCCTTTGAAGCACACACGATGGCGAACAGCGAGACTGTGCACACTGAGTGCTCTAGTGTAGTAGTAACAGTGTAACTAGTGTAGTAACAGTTATATTAAGCAAAGGCGCTTAGGCGCGACTACTGGCTCTCCTGAGAGAAGCCCAGCAAGTGATGTGTGTTTCAGGTGTGCCTTTAAGGACAACGTATGAAGTGTGTGTGTATAGGTGCGCGTGTGGGTGTGGGTTAGCAACAGAGAGAGAGAAGAAAAGAGAAAGAGCTTACGCTCGAAAACAGCGGGAGGTACTCTGAGCCGTGGATGAACACAATATTCGTTTTCTACACCTCAGAGGCTGGCAGATGAACTGGCGCTCATCTACCTTCCTCTGGTCTCTTAGTTAGAAACGCGAAGTATTGTGAGCGACACACAACGACACAAATTAAAAGGATTATCCACCAAGTGAATAACGAAACAACAGTAACCTTAAGTTACAGGCAACAACAGCACGAAACAAAGCATAAACAGGACGCGTTAGTCCTCAAAACACACAGTGAATAGCTTTCACGCTAACTAAAGTCTCTGCCCAGACAAAAGCTCTCTTACTTTTAGTCGCTTGAAGCGGGTAGTGTGCTTCCCGGCGCCTTTGTCGATCCGTGGATCCGATGGTGTGCGGGGCGGCTGTAGCGTCCTACAGCAGATGAATTTAGCTGTCATCAGTGCGGCAGCAGAGGAACAGCTGAGTCGACTCTGGTGAAGAAGCGGGGTCTCAGCGAGTCCGTCCTGTTCTTCACTTCTGCAGTTAAAAGGGGAACGGCTGGGTTGCTCAGCATTCTCCGCAGGATCCAAAAGTGTTCCAAAAAGAGAAAAGAAACACTTCAAGCAGCCTTTTACTCATCCAGCAAGTTAAGAACTGCGGCCTAGGTCGAAGAAATTCAAACGTCTGATTTGTCGCTCCCTTACGGTAACTGTGAAGCGGTAGCTCCTCTCAGCAACTCGTCACACGGGGATTGCGGGGAGTGTCGCAACGCAGCGACAATTAACCTGCCGGTGACGTCATGGGGATTCGGGTCGGCATCAACTGGGATCCGGTCAGGTCTCGACCAATGAGGTGCGTAAGTTTGAATTGTCACACTTACGTGTGACTTACTGGACTGCTGCGGGCTGGCGCACATCTTTTGTTCTTATCTGCTGGTTGTATAATCCTTTGTTTTAAACATGTGGTTGAGGTCTCAACAGCAGTAACCAATAAGAAAGTCTATTCTCATTACCTTTAAGATCAGGTGTGCCCACGGAGCAAACGCTGACAGGATTACCAGGTGCAAACAAAGAGAGAAGGTTTTTAAGTGAGGAGATTGAGATTAAATAGGCTTTATGATTATTATAAATTCTATTTTGTCATTAGTGTGAATAACTTTAGAGACACATAATGCGAGTGGTGCCCACTTTAATCTACATCCCTCGGCAACACTTTTTAATGTAACTACAATGTAAACCGTTCCCCTGCAGCTTCACTTAGCTAAGTACAAGTATCGAAAAAAGTTCCAACTCTGCTGGGTCAGGGTTGAAGTTGTGATCACACGCAGGACTTTTACCACGAGACCAGGGAGCAAGTCCTAATGAAGCAGAGGTCAGTGATCTATTCCTGAACTAAACCAAGAAGTTGTGATGCCTGAACCTCACAACATTAAAGATATATTGGACGGTTTTAGTGGAAAGAAGTGTGTTGCCGATGGTAAGGGGGTACCAAGTATTTTTAAAAGTAATGCAGGGGGACCTGACCATGCGTCAGTCTGTGAAGAGTTGAAAGGGAGAATGCATTGTAGATTTTTAGGCCCAATCCCAATTCACCCCTTGCTTCTACCACTTAGCCCTACCCCTCCGTTTGGCACGTTGGTGTCGGGGTGTCCTGATTGTTGTTGAGGTAGAGGGGTAGGGTGAGTGTTAAATGACCCCTCAGATGAACAATTTTCAGGGGCACACTTCAGACGGTGGGGTGTGAGATTGGCCTTGTGAATCATCAGCAAGACTGCTGGCAACCAAAGAAATTTGAAAGTATTTTCTCCGTTAATAAAGATTTAAAAATTACAACTACTGTACACTCGACATAATTTGTGCCTTATTGCATCATTCGTGTGAGTGAAGAGAATAAACACAGACTGCTTATACTAGCCCATTCAGAGGAAGGGAGAACTTTTCACCTTTCAGTCTCCCTTGGCCTCGTCATGCTCTTACTCCTCAAACCTCCTGCTTTCCCTCCTCCATCACCTCTTTTTGGCCAGAAATCTAAACACACACCTCCCACGGTGCCTAAACTAGACCTTTCCTCACCACTCCACCCTTCTCCATTCCCCCTCCATCAGTTTTAACCACCTGCACTGTTTCTCCTCATCCAAGATTCCTTCATGAGCTCAAAACACCTACAATCTCTCTTCCCGTCTCCAGCACTTTTCCCACTGCCTGCCCCAGCATGACTCGTAAACACACACACAAATACACACATTCACTGACACACATGCAGTCGGAGCGGCAGGTTTTCTCTAATGACGTCCTCAGAGTATAATTAGTCTGGCCAATTAACAGCAGTAACGATGCTTGCATTCATTATGTCAAATTACACAGTGCTGACAAAGTGTCAACTCAGCTACGTTCACCTGCTGTGGGTATCTGTGTGTGTGTGACATTATGTGTGTGTGTTTTTGCTAGTTTATTAAATCTTACTTCATCATTGTAGAGATAAAAAATGTCCTGCCTACATACACACACACATTGTACACATGCATTCAATTAGCGCACTTGCAGTAGATGTGTTATTCTGGTGCCCGTTGTGCAGATGCACTCATGGCTTGGCATAAAGGAAGCAGGCCGGTGGAACCAGTTGGTTCAGTACGTTATATTATTAAATCATGGATATTGATTTTCTGTGTGTGTACAGTGTTATTAATGCTATATATTACTATGAGTCAGATGGGATGTTGGTAGCTGTGATCTGTGTGGACTGAGATGTGATTTTTACACACACATATTTGCACAACATTGATGAATGTGTGTGTGTGTGAGTGTGTGTTGGGGGTGCTAGAGGTGGATTCATCTTAATTAGCATCTTAGTCCCCTGGATTTTAAAGCAATCTGTTGGGAAAACACACACACACACACACACACACACACACACACACAGGCAGAGGTGAAGGATGAACTCAAATTGTTCATTCAAGTAAATGTAGCAATGCCATACTACAGAAAAACTTCATTACTGGGAAAAGTACTGCGTTCAAAACTTGTAAACACATGTACAATTGTACATGTACAAAATAATGCCCAGTTCAGACTGCAGGAGTTTACCCCTGATCTTGCTCTCTGTGACAGTTTCGGAGGTCGTCAGTAAAAAGCCCGGATCGTAGGCAAATCAGAGCGCGCTCCCATGAACGACGGTCAGCATGTGTGAACTGTTCAAGGACGCAGTCATGAGCTTGCATACAGCGTAACAGACTGTTGCAGGATCTCTAGCATGCCAAATATTTGACCCAGTCACAGGTGTGCGGGTACCAAGGCTGGACTGGTCATCAGGAGTCATGGGACTTTTCCTGGTGGCCTGGCCTAATGGGCCCACAGGCAGGAGCTTTAAAACAAAAGCCCGATAGCACCCAACAGACACAATTTACATCAAAAATCATACAGTAGCTCATACAGTAGCCTACATGTGCCACACATAGCAAACTAAACAGCAGTGTGAGGGTCTATTTTTGATTGTTTTTACCCAACCGCTGTGACACGGTCAGAAAATAACTTTCTGTTTCTCTGATTTACTGGCTTTCCCGTTACCACCGCTCCCTCTCTTTCATTCACTTTACAGTTGTTCGACCACAGCTGCTCTCTCTCTCTCTCTCTCTCTCTCTCTCTCTGAGCAGCACAGAGCAGAGTGCACGAAACAGGATATATTCAACAACAACAACAAGGCTCATAATTGCTGACTTTTCAGGTGGGAGGCTGCTACTTTAACGCCGTACTGGAGCTGTATTTGTAGGCTCCGCCCACTGAAAGGATCTTGTAGTGTGGACCTGCTTGTCGGTGATCAGTCATGTAGTGTGAAAACCTCGATGACTGAAAGACTCCTGACACAAGACAGACAGTTGTATAGTGTGAACAGTCGAGACACTACAAAATATTCCTTTAAAGGCGTAATCAAGGGATAGTACAAACACACATGTTGCCTATGTGGTGTCTGCAAAGTGTATAGCCTATTTTTACTTTTTGGCCCAAAGTGTGTTTACATCAAAAGTCTGAACATATGGAAGACAACATATGGCAGGGAGTCAAAGTGATCAAACAGATTTTGTTTACTGTTTACCATTTTAATATGTTTCTAAACTCTCTGAAGGTAAGAGAAAATGTCCTAAAACATCTAGAAAGAAGGATAGCTAAGATCCCATTTATTCTTAATATCACTCTCTTTTCTTTGCAGTTTCTGAAAGCACCAAAGTAAAATTTACATGCTTTAAACACACTGGAGAGAAAAATTTACCTTTCATGTCAATTAAAGGCACAATATGTGATTTCTGCCACTAGAGGTCTCTCTATCAAAATGATGAAAGGAAAGAGATAGTTTGATTATGTCGTGAAGTTGCCTCGGATCATGAGATTTGGTCAAAAAATGTTCACAGATTAGTTGTAGTCTAATTTAAAGTAATTTTAGCCATCTTTACAACTTACTCTGTTATAGAGTCAGCGGCAGGTGACGTAAATCACTCTGTTATCTTAAAATACAGATTTTTTTGGTATTAACATTGCTGGAAACATTTGGGATATTGTGAGTACACACAATTAAATTTTTTTTATAACAAGTTGTTAAGACATGTTAATATATCTCACTTAGTTTTCGTCAAAGTCATCAGTCTTGTTAAAGAGTCATTGACAAAATCTCTCAACAACATAACTTTACTTTGCACTTCTGCCCTGCTGTCAACTAGGGAGAGATCGTTTAGTAAATTTGCTTTTGTGCAGTGTCATACACTCAGTACGTTTACATGCACAGTTAGGTCGAGCTACTGCTAAAGCACGTTTAGGCCATTTAATTGGACTACTGTTCTTGTCCCAGTATACAACGTGGAGAGGAAAAATCTATTTATTGTCTGACTCCGCTACGGTAGGTGGCGATATGCCCCGTTCAGCTGGTCACTGTTGGGCCTTCTTCTGGTCAGCCAAGCAAGCGGCTAGTGGAAATTATATCAAACAGTCCAAACATGGCCAACTCCACAGCGCTGTACACTTCACATGTACACTTTAGTTTTGGTACAAATTCGATGCATGCTTCACCTTGTGCTTACAGGATTTTTGTTTTCTTCCCAGCATTATTCTACAAATTTACGCTGTTCGAGTTCCAGGTCAAAGGCGGGACTGTTGATCATGCGCAGATTGCTCAGTCCAGTCCAGGTCCACTTGAGGCACAAGCTAAACATGCAGGAGTCATCCGACTTACTGTCACATTATCCAGGTGTGTTAGCTCAACTTTGAGAAATTCGATTTAGTATGATATCAGTTGGACTAACACGTTTACATGCATTTTAAAAGTGCGGTTTTAGCCAGACTGACACAATAAATCGATTTCCTCTCACATCATGTAAATGTACTGACTGACTCTTGTGCCACATTTCACCACCAATTCTGTCCCCCATTTATCATTTTAAAGACGAAAGTATCAGTTCCATTTTGATCCCATCTCTGCTATAGAGCACATGGCAAAACTATCATTGGGACAGAATAAAGCTCCAGTAGTTGAGTTGTGGAGTATTTTGCTCTGTTTCTACTCTGTGCCTCTGATTTAATGGTTTTGATCCTTTGTATTACAACCTGTTTCACTATCAAAACACAGGACCAAACTGTGTGACTTCAGTGTAGTCAGTAGAAAGGAAATAACATAAGATGAAAACACAGTATCTGAGCTTTATTTACGTTTCCCCACATTCATACT
>JAQFJA010000020.1:8372239-8386307 GCA_029874485.1 Naso brachycentron
CGCAGGTACAGCGTTGCGCAAATGAGAGAATACAGAATTTACACACACACACACACACACACACACACACACACACACACACACACACATACGTCTCACTACTCACGTCACTCATTTGTAACTGTTGTGTTGGTCTCTCTTGCTCTTTTCTTGTGTTTCTGTGTGTGTGTGTAGTCCCTTGAAGCTGTTGAACAGGCACAATGAGGTGTGGTATATTGCAGAGGGACAGCCAGTTTGCACTGATCCACAGGAACCGACCCCCGCACACACTCCCAGGCCGACTCTGGCCAACTCACCCACAGACTCGCCGTCTGAACCTCTCCCACAAACTCTCTCTGATTCCCCCTCCCTCACCCCCTCCAACCGTCCCTCTTATATAACATCCAACTCCTCCTCACAAACGCCCTCCGACACACCTGCTCCCCCTCCCTCTCACGCTCCTCCCAGCCCTTCATCCAACCTCCCCGCTGATGCCGCTTTCAGCAACCCCCCAACCTCCGCCCAAATCCTGCTGGACCTCACAACCAACTCCTCTGATCCGGTCTCCGTGAGCCCGTTCCTGGAGAGCCAGCCTGGTGCGGATGCT
This sequence comes from Naso brachycentron, assembly GCA_029874485.1. Lineage (NCBI taxonomy): Eukaryota > Metazoa > Chordata > Actinopteri > Acanthuriformes > Acanthuridae > Naso > Naso brachycentron. The sequence goes on from JAQFJA010000020.1 coordinate 8,372,826, forward strand.
GGGATGTGGAACAGCACAGCCAACAGCTCTCTGGTAACACAGGCTGACAGTAACCCCGTGGTTGAGCCGGATGACGCTCATTAGCAACAAGCAGCTTTTCCTGGTGTGTTAACATGGAACCTGAACAGAAGAGGTGGAGGTGGGTGGTGGACGGAGAAGCTGTTCTCTTCCTCACTTTGTTCCTATCTATTACACATATTCCTCCTCACAGCACCTAGTGTTTAACGATATGTTCTATCACAGCTTTGCACCTGCAGCTTCCTGTATTAGCAAACACATGCTTGTCCACTTTGTTGTCCCAAAGTTATCATACCAGCTGCATTGTAGTTGTAGTATTAAGTAGTATCAATTAGAAAGTTAAAATCCAAAGTTTATTCAACAAGCTGAAGCTGAAGGCAGGAACTGATGCTGTTAAACATCAGACAAACCCTTTCATGAACAGGATTTCAGTTTAAATCTGTGGCTGTGTTCCAAATCGCATACTTCCCCTAGTTCATTTCAATGCAGCACACTTATTGTGTGGTGCGCTAATCTCGACAGATTAGTGTTGTCCCAAGTCACCCACTGCCATTTTGCACTTACTGAAAGTGATGATGTTTTTTTTTTACTGCCTTTAATTCCTCTTCTACTTCTTTTTTGGACGGCGAATTGCAAACTGACGGTGCACAACTGTCACCAGTATCTGACAGCTACTTTCATTCTTTTACACATTATTTACACAAATTTGTTAATGTAACGTATATTTAAGAATGTTCTACAGTACAAAGGACAATATATCACACATAAACCAAACGCACATTACTGCCTGATCAAACTGTGCCGCCTTAACTAGGAGCATGTTAGTTAGTTAGCTAGCCGACGCTCATGTTAGCAAACATTACTGACGGCGGCTATCTGACAACAGTATATAAGATAGTGGTGCATAGTGCAAGAACATGTATAACTTGTATCTGTACAATGCAGTGACATTTACAGTCGTCAGGTCGGTGGAGCAAGAAAACCGTCGGCTGCAATCTGCTGCCTCCATTTTGAAAGGTGAGAAATTTGTGACGTAGCTTCTGCTACATCACCAATATGGCATTTGCTGAGTGTCCATCGTTCCACACTCCATTCTTGGACCGTTTTAAGTGTGCGAGTAGTATACTACATTTTCGCATACTTCTCAGTGTGAAGGCACCTTGCACACCTATGCGCTTAAAATGTTACCTGTGTAGTACAGGTGTATGTGATCTGGAACACAGCTTGTGTGTTTTTGGTAAATGAAGCGTTTTGTGGGACTTTCCACAGCAGGACGATTTGTCAGGAAGCTTAACAATCATAAGATGTTCTGGTCATATTGTAAACAGAGTTTGATGCTGTAAATGTGATTCTTCGAAGTTTCTGTCAGTAGTTTCCAACCACAACATCCTACAAGTTTCTACTCTGTTGAGCCTTGTGTCATAATTTAATTTTTGAATGTGAGTAGCAACATATGGATGAATCATTTTAAATTCAGTGTGCACATTCATTGGGATCTTAGGTGCAGTCTTAAAGCTAGTATGGTTTTAACATATAGCATAATATATGAATTTTCCCATATTATTATTATTTTCCTCCTTTTTTTCTGGATCAAACTGTTTTTTTTACCGTAGTCATGCTCAAAAAAGCCTGTAAAAACATTGACCATATGTTTAGAAATATTTTAATTTTTTGGGTAACCACAGTAAGCAACTTGATCAGATTTTGTGAATTTAATGAACATATTTATGACAATAATATAAACATGGGTTATGACACATTAATAGCATACAGTAATGCTGTGAACCTGCTAAAGCTCAGCAAGGAAGAACAGCAATAAATATTTAAGCATCTTTAAATCACAGTTATCTTAATCCACTCAAGTCAATGCCAAGTGTCACTAGAATTACAGAGGAGCACAGAGGACCAACAGAGAGCTGCATCAAATACTCAAACATGGTATAATCACCTGAAATTCAGTATGACAAAAACCAACGAGCTTGTGGTGACTGCAGTGCTTCAAATATGCTGCAAACAAGCTACAAATTCTAAAACATGGATGATTCACACATCCTCAGCCAGCAACACAGCAGAATCAGCACATTTTCCAGGTGGACAGCTGAGATTGGTGTCACCAATTCAGTATCTGACCAAATGTAAAATATGGTCACCGTCTCTGCTTCTGCTCCTGCAATATGGTGTTAAATAATATGCAGAAAAGTGTTTTTCTAGAACGTCATGATGTCACAGTGAAGCTGACCTAATGTATTGTGTATGTTTTAGTTTTGGCTGCAAATGTTTGTGCAAAGCTTAAAATTTCACCAAGGCGCTGCTGAGATATCATGTTTGAAAGAACATTATGTAAAAAGGTACGTAAAGATGGCTGTAAAATTTGAGAACATGATGCCTTCAGGCATAAACATTTCAGATGTTTTGTTTCATTTGTGGGTGGATCTCGGGAACGGGCAGCCCAAGAAACACATTTGTGGCTGAGTGAGTGAGACGACCAAATTTCAGGATTGGTCAGACAGTCATAACTCCGTCCTCACTGGTTGTTGCCCTTTCAAAATTAATCTGCGGAATGACCAGGGGGCTAACGTGTACTGAAGGGTGACTGTGGAGCAATTTCGAGATGATTGAAAGCCAGAAACATCTCCACAAGCTGTTAAATTATCACAAAGGTGTTGTGATATTGTGTTGTGACTGAGATTCTGACCCACCTTGCATCATGGAAAGAGACAAACAGCCTGCTTGACTCAGTGGAGCCCTGTAACTCCTCAGCAATGCATCCACCACTTAGATTAACGTAGATAATTAGATAACGTTAAATGAGAAGGAGATATGCAAAGACAAAAATGAAACCGAAACTAAGAGTGTCTGCCTGCACAGTATTCAAGCACTGCAGTGAAACAGTCAAAAAATATTGTTTTTCTGTCATTCAAACTTTTCACGCTGTCTCTCTCTCTGTCACTTGCTCTTGAGCTCAACTCACGCGGCGGTGGCAGGTGGGTGGATTCATAACCTTTTACTTATTTTTTCATAAATGCCATAACAATATTATTTAATCTGCTACCAGTAACCACATTTATTGCCATCTAGATGCGGTCCAGCCATATACTAGGTTTTTGTCTCTTCTTGTTATTTTAGAAGTTGACAACGGCAAGATTCAAATACATGAGATCAGCTCCGGTCCCACTGAGTTCTGTCACAAGTTGTCCATTCACTTTATAAACAAGACGAATTTCTCACATTGTTTGAAATGACTTCCTGTAAACTTGTCAAGTCCATGTCAGTTCATGCTTTCCAACATTATATTAAAGGTGGCCTGCACAGGTTTTGAAGGCTAGTAGAGCTATAAAGTGATGTGCTTAACCAGCACATACTGTGTTGAACAAAGTCAGGGGTCACATGACTCATTTTCAGAGAGCAGTGACAGTTGCTGTGACGAGTAGAAAAGAGTCGGAGGAAGTAGAAAAGTCGTCAAACAACGCAGGATTCAAAATCCTTCAAAAGGCTTTCCAAATGTTGAATGCTAACTCTTGGTCATACTTTGTGTATCTGCACCCAGAAAATCAGTCCACAATAATCCCTAATCTCAATTTTTAGCCTTAGGGTCGTAGTGGTCTAATCTAGAAGTGGTGGGAATGCCCCCAAAGATCCCAAAGAATCACGCCTGATCAACCAATGCAATACAAATTCCATCTGTTTATGCATATCTGAGCTACATCCTGTGTGTTCTGAGGAAGGTGCAATAAAAACCATAACAAACTCTAAATGGCTCGTTGTATTATTAGTGTCTCTGGACTTCTTTTGAGATAAGCAGTATACATTCTGATTGTCTGAGATTGTCAGGTTACTTATTTTTTTGCCATTATGTCTAGGGTTTGAAAATCTGTTGTGAGAAATGACCTTCATACTAAATTCTTCTCAGTCTACTCTTTTATTCTTGTTTGGTGACAATAAAGTCTCTCTAACTTCTTATTTTGTTGTATCTTTAGCTTGTTGTGCTACCTATGAATTAGCCCCAAATCTGTGATAATCCCACCTAATCCAGCCCTGATGCCCCTGACCCCTGAATGGACCTCAGCATTGGTGGACATCTGTCTCTAAAAAATGCAAACAGAAGCTGGCTGAGAAGTTCTGTTTACAGGCCAGAATCATAAATTTGACCACAAATGACTGACTGCTGGTGTTATCCAGTGTCACATCTTATCCTGACACAAATTAACGTAAAGTCGTTTGAGAAAGTTCTAGGTTGTTTCTTTACATGGCTTCCAAACAATCACGCTATTTGCTGGATTTCAACTGTGGATAGAATCTCAGCGTTGAGTGAAAGTGGAGAAGATGCTGCGACATTTGTTTCATAGACTTGCTCCGAGCCTGCCCTCCCAACCCATTCAGTCTCAAATAAAGTGCATAGAGGAACCCAAAAACAGCTCAGAAATTCAGTTTTTAAGGAGTCCTGAAAGGTTCTAGTTACCTTTTAATGCCATTTGTGTACTTCTCAGGCCTCCTCGGCTCAAATCTGTTCCCCATACATACCCATGTATGCCTGTTTTAGCGGTCACCCTTGAGTGTTGACTGACAACCAGGACAATTTTCTGTGTGTGTGTGTTTGTGGGTGTGTGCGTGTCAGAAAAGGTCCAGAGGTCAAAGTAGCATGTGGGCCAGGCAAGGGCCAAGAAACCTGGCATACATTGAGCCAGAAGAAACACAAACATGTTCCAAGTATTGACCAGAATAATTTTGTGAGGACAAATAGAAATAAACTGAAAGAGGTAAACAGCTTGCTCAGTGGAGTTTAATCCAGTGTTTAATACATGAATGCTGGTCTGAAACACAACATATTTGTGTGCACTCTTCCTAAAGGTAGGGATAGGCTTCGATAGCATTTTTAATTTTTTTTAAAGATTTGAATCCAGTTATAAGTCCACTTACTGAATCTAAATACTTTCAAATCCCTTTTTGATCTTCAACTGACACTCACCATGACTTTCAAATGGAAAATTCATGTCCATGCACATAAATTCTATAGATTAAATTTCTTAACTATTTAATATGGAATTTTTTTTTTTCTTAAAGGGATAGTTCACCCCAGAATAAAAATTCTGTCATTATCTACTCACCTTCATGCTGATGGAAGGTTGGATGAAGTTCCACAAAACTCTGCTGGAGTTTCACAGGAGAAAGTGTTGCAGTAATCTCCCAAACAATTGAAATGAATGGTGACCAATTTTCAACATACATTAAAATGCATAATAAAACCATAGAATGCCTTCACACTGCTTGTCCGAGGTAACCAAACTGCCTGAAGCACTGATAGATAAGTGAGCTCTCGTTGGTCTCACCTCACGCCGCCGCACAAGCTTCAGACGGTGTGTGCGCTCCTCCCATCTCAGGAGCTTCAGGCTACAGTGAACAGTGAGGCTGGACGAGCAGTATGGAGGCATTTTATGGTTTTATTATGTATTTTTTTACATCTGAAACCTGGTCACCATCCACTACAATTGTTTTAGAGATTACTGCAACACCTTTTTTTTAATGTGAAACTCCTACAGAGTTTTGTGGACTAAAAAACTTCACCTGACCTTCCGTCGGCGTGAGAGTGAATAGATAATGACTGAATTTTCATTTCTGGGTAAATCATCCCTTTAACCACAGTATGGAAGTCAAAATCTGTCCCGAACCTTTACCAGCGTGAATCATCAAATGTTGTCTATTCTGGTAGTTCAGTTGGTAGAGTGGGCACCCCATGTACTGAGGCTGTGTCCTCGCTGCAACAGCCACGGTTTTGATTCCACCCTGTGGTCCTTTGCTGCATGTCATTCCCTCTCTCCCCCATTTCCTGTCCAACTCTTCAGCTGTCATACAAAAAGCCCCCAAAATATCTTTAAAAAATGTCTGTTCCATAAACTGAAAACATGTTCTTTCATTGATTAAACCTGGGCACAGACTGAAGTCAAACCGTGCATTGTGATGTCACAGTCCTGCTCTTATATGTCAGCATCCACCCTGACCACTCGAACTCCAAAAATGTTAATAAATGTAAGGTTTTATTCACTCAGAGAAACAGAACAAGTTAGCCGTGCTGCATGTCATGAAAAGATTTACATTTTGTGTCCAGGTACACGAATCGTAGCCTATTATTTGCATTTCATTACTACTTTATTTGATCCCACGTTGCAGTATTGTGGCTAAAACATAGAGAGACTCCTGCACATATTTATAGATATTTTGTCACTGCTCTGTGGAAACCATTAACCCCGTTCTGAATTATTTTTCCTTTCGCTGTGCAGACACTAACAGTGTTACTGTAAAAAACAACACAGCGGAAATATTTGTTGTTAACTGTCAATAATGGTAATTCTACTTTATCAGTTGGCAAATGTCATTTCTCTGCATACACAAAGCACTCAGTACGTTTACATGACATTAGAGAAAATGGCTTTATTGTGTTAATCCAGCTAAACCCGACTTTTAAAATGCATGTAAACATGTTCCGACATGTCCGACTGAAATGGTACTAAATTGAACTTCTCAAAATCGAGCTGACACACCCAGATAGTGTGATCGGAAGTCAAATTACAGTGCATTCCATTTGATCTTGGAAGTTTGAATTTCCAAGTTCACAGTCAGATACGTCATCAGGAATGCCCCCTGAACTCCAACTCGGAAACTTGGAGGAACTTCAGTAAGCGATCTGCGCATGATCAATAGTCTTTGTGGCGTCTTTGACCCGGGACTCGAACAGCATAAATTTAAAGAAGAAAGCCGAGAAGAAAACAAGAATCTCGTAAGCACGAGGGTTAGCGTGCATCAAATTTGTACCAAAAGTAAAGTGTAGATATGAAACGTACAGGGCTGTAAAATTGTCCATGTTTCCACCATTCCAAATGGATTCTGCTAGCTGCTTGCTAACTTGTTTGTAGCTTGTTTGGCTAATAGAAGAAGGCCCAATAGCGACCAGCTGAACGGGGCATATCGCCACCTCCTGTAGCAGAGTCTGACAATAAATCGATTCTCCCTTGGCGCTCGTACACTAGGACAAGGACAACAGTCCAATTAAATGACCCAAACGAGCTTGAACTGTAGCTCCACCTAACTGTACATTTAAATGTACTGTTACCTGAAGGTCCATTTGTTTTTGCTCAGAGGGTCACAGAACACGGTGTAACACCAGCATCAGGCAGACGAGCACTCGTTCCCTTCAACCACACCACAAGTTCTTTCTTCTACATAAATGGATATGGGTGAATGTTTACGTAAAGGAATCGTTGTACACCTTTTGTAGTAGGAACCCATCTGCACATAAAGCATTTCATTGACCTCGGAACATTTAAGTTCGGGTGGTTTACCTCGTTCAGCCAGTCTTGTAAACAACTTCATCACCAGTTATTTTTATTTTGCAGACACGTGTAGTTTCATAAAGAGGTAAGAGAAACACTGCAGTCACATTTCATGATTTCATTAGGGATTTCTTGACTTTGGCCTTGCGAGGTATTTTGACAACTTAGAAATGGATCCAAAATGGAACCTGCTATCGGAGCCATCCCAAACCAAAAGCACAACAAATCAGGTACTTCTAAGTGCAAGCTCCATCATCAATATGCTATTAGTCTATTGTAGCTTCATTGGTATCTGACACCACTGAGGATAATAAAGACGGATAACATATCTCCACTTACTCCCACTGTACAAAAATGGAGCCAAATTATTCCTGACAGGCGTCGCCATCTTGCGCTTATGACCTCATTTGAAGCCTGGGTTGCACAGTAATGATCAGCCTGGGGAGCTCTGATATCAAATCTAAATCTAAAATTACAGAAAACATCTTTGGCCAGAATTTATTTGTTTTTCACTTGATGTTTTAGTTTGGCCAATGTACCATCTGTTCACATGGAAGGGCGTGATTATTGACCTGTACTGCAGGCAGACACCAGGGGGCAGTCAAGATGTTTTGGCTTCACTTTTGAGGAGCTGTCATGTCGTCCATCTTTTTACAGTCAATGGCTGTGTTCGAAACTGTTCCCTATCACGGATATGGTGCACCATGCCGTGTGTTCGCCATTTGTGTTCTTAACACACAGTGTGTTCAAATTCTTAGTGGTTAATTCCATTCACTATTGGTAAACTATAAACTACCCACAATGCACAGCAAATTTCAGAGATCATATGATGTGCCCTACATTTTACTCCTGTATACCACAACACAATGCAGTCATGTATTTCCAAAGGAGAGGAAGAAGTAGTTATAAAAGCCATTAGGGTTTGCTAATGTTAGTTAGCATTATGACACAAACGACTAACTAACCTTGCTGCCGTGCACGCATGTCATGAAGTGCAGCGCAGGTGACAGGTAACATACAACCTGACTCACTCTTTAGTTTTAGATTATTTACTTTAAATATATTAGTGCTGTCAATGAATTAAAATATTTAATCACATGATTTCCGTTGTTAACTCACGATTAATCCCAAGTTAATCGCATCTTTTTGAATTGTTCCAAAATAAATTGTTGTTCTAAAATTGTTCTAAAAAGTTCTAAATGTACATGTAAATGGAATTTTTCAAATTTTCAATACTCTTATCAACATGAGAGTGGAAATACTGTATATACTTACTTTACGCAAACATACGTTAATTATTATTGCAGCAATCCAAATGAATGAAAAATACTGTGATATACATTGGATTGAGCACTCAGTGCTCAGAAACGTTTAGTAGCTTTTATGCAAATTAGCCGTGTGCTGCAGACAGAAACGTTGAAATGCCGGTCAGAGATCATCATGACTGGAGGGGAATATTAATGATGTTGGTGAGCAAACAAACTATTAAAATCATTCAGCTTGCTAACTGTTGTGTTGGTGAAGCTGAACCTGCAGGACAAACTGTGATGAAGAGACGATGGAGAAGGAGAAACGTTAAGCAGGTCAAAGTGATTAAGTGGTGTCTTAGTTTGTAACATGATTTGAGCTGTTGACTCTATTTTTAGCAACTGTAACTTAACTGCAAACATCCTCATTCATGAGCCAGCAGGATTAGAGTTGGAGTTTTATTAAGAAAAAATTAATTGCAATGCATTGATGAATCAATCAGCCCTCGACAGAACAGGCATGCTTTAATCATGCCTTAAAAAAATTAACGGCATTAAAATTATTTTGCATTAATGTGTCATTAACAGGTTAACTTTGACAGCACTAATATATAAATAATAAAAATATATGTAAGACTTTAATTCCTCACCTCAACACATTACAGATCAAGAAATATCACAACAGTGGTGCAAACAGCTCTGATTAAATGATTAAATACATAAAATGTTAAGTTCTTGTAAAAAAAAAGAAGTAAAATTTGTTTAATATGGAAAAAAAATACTGGATATTTCAACCCCCAAAGCCTTGTTACAGGACCAAAAAACACTGATGTGGTTCGATATGAGTTTAAAAAAGGCTGAATTTATTTAAAGTAGCCACCACCACCCGTCTGTCTGCCAACTGTTCGTCCCTCAGCAGCAAGAAACAGGAAGCACAGGTGTTGGTCCCTCTGTCCCTTGTGTATTCACGGTGATCATGTGATGTGATTTCAAGAGAAAAAAGTTTATGTGTCTCTTTCCATGATGCATGGCGTGATGCATTGCATAATATAACAACATCTATGTGATTATTTAACAGCTTGTGGAGACATTTTTGGCTTTTGGCTGTCTCGCTTAGCAAGACTGCTCACTCACTCCACAGAAGGCGAAACGCCCCCTGACAATGTAATGATCGTTCAAGTGGATTAATTTTGAAAAGACAACCAATGAGGACAGAGGAATGACTGTCTGACCTATCCTGAAATTGTTCCCCTCTGTAGGGCTGGCCTCGCTCGTGCTGTCCAGCCCGAAAACAGTAGAAGATTTAAAGATGAGTAAATGTTCTAACTGCAAAAGACGCAATATTAAATTTGTAAGAATTCCGTTTCAGAACTGGCAATAAACAATTATTAAATTCATTCAATTGTGACCCAGCACATGATATTCATGTGTTGCAATGGTAGATGTAAACCAAATATAAGAGATTAAATTTGATAATGGCAGTAAGGAACAACACACTATCTTCAATGACTCTTCTTTTGTCAGAATAAATATTTCAATGACACAATTATACCTGAAAATTTGATGAGATTACATACCTTGTTTTCGTAATAAATGAACAATGATAGTACTAACTCAAAGGGGCTTAAAATGCTGAGTGCTGTGTGCGCCTGTGAGTGCATTTGTGCTTGTAAATGGGGCTAACCTGCATTTAAAGCAGCCCTCAGCATTGCTCCCTGTTTTTGTCTTTTCACAATGAGTAACTTATCTAAACCATCCCCTCTTCAACACTCAACTTCAGCCGCCTATTTATTCATTGTGGGTTGCGTGCAGCCCATCGTTAGTATTCCAGTACACACCTCAACAAAGCCATTATCATAAAAACACACATTCACATGCAGATGGATAGCTCTTAGCCTCTTAGCTCTGCAGCTAATGGTGCTAGCCACTTAATTAAGGTCACTTATGGACAAACTCTGTTAGCATGGGCTCTAATAAGTACTGCCCAGACAATGGGACTGTGTGTGCGTATGTATGGTAATGATATTGCTGTAAAGCCTGACCTGCAGTCTCCATTACCTCCAGCTTATTGAGTGGTTTGTTTTGCAGAGTGGCTCTTAGAGGTGGGTATCATTGAAATTTCACTAGATGGACAACTGGACACTTTAGAAAATGCATCACAATACATTTTGGGCTGAAGTGTGCACGTGTGTTTGTGTGTGTGTGTGTGTGGCCCAGTGGAGGGGCACCCAGAGACAGAAAAAAAGAGATAAAGTGTCTGCAGTTTCTCACCAAAGCCCCATGTGGAAACTGAATATCCGGCGCATTGTTAATTTATGGCCCTCTGCTTTCCTCCTCTTCTCCCTCAGTTCTGCGCCCATGTCCTCCCTTCCGGAGCCGCTCCTCAAGTTGCCTCATCTAAAAACAATTAGTTCCCCCCAGCAGACTGACCAACCGGTCAGGTCAGGGAGTGTGTATGTGTGGTGTTGTCCCGTTGGGGAGCACAACATTGCCCTCTAACATCACCACACAGGATGCTTCCGAAGACTTGGTGACCTTTCACCTTTAGCAGTGAGGATGAGAGACGAGGGGAAGCCGAGTAGGGGGGAGGCGGGGGGTTGGAGAGGACCCTGCTGCTCTGCCGTGGCAACTCAGGCCGGGATGAACGAAAGCACTTTTGGGCACAGTTAGTACAATAGCTGATAAGTTTCATGTGGCAAAAACTTGTGTCATCCTATCTTTTACAAACCAAATCAAACTTGTTTCATGTTGAATAGCCCAGCATTACGGTGGCCCTGAGGTGTCAATTTCAATCACAAAATGAAAACACAACTGCAAGATATAAAACGCAGCAACAAATCACAAAACACAATCGCAAATTACAGTTGTGTTTTTTCTTTTTGTGGTTGTGTTGGGTTTTTTTGTGACTGTGACTGGTACTTTAGAGCCACCGTACATCATATTCTACTCAGTGTTATTATGTCCCATCGTGTCCTTTCTTTTCCTGTTTTGTAAAGTATCCTAATATGAAGTAGTAATATAAACTTAAACTACCTCCCACTCAAGCTGCACATTAAAGTCCCCCTCCAGTCACATTTTAAAGAATGTAAAAATACTCTGATATGATTCATATTTAGTTTTGCATTGTTGTTTTCCATAAAAAAAAGTTTTTAAAAGGCTCTGAAAACAGGCTGTAAGCACATCTACTCTTTCTTCCTTTTGTTAGACTGAGCTACAGCCACTCCATCACTCACAGGGGCTTTTTTTTGCAAACAAGTACTTGAAATTATTTTACTTGATGCATAATAGTTCTGTATTTTCACTGAAGTGGAATTTTAAACTCTGGACTTACTCGTAGTATTTTTACATTGTTGTATTGCTCCGTTGGAAAAGAATCTGAGTAGTTTTTCACTGCACTAACAAAACTTGTGTTACAGTCTGACACTATGCTTGTGATATTACAAGCATAGTGTCAGACTGTAACAGAAATGTTAATATTTTATCACATTATATTGTATTTTACTGCATTGTTTATGTATTTTCCCATATTCTATCATGTAATGTTGCATTGTGTTTTGGAAGAAATGGGTTACGTTCGTGTGTTCAGCAGCCTTTACTGAGAGACACTGATGTATTGCTCTCCTGGTGAAAACAATTGATTATGTCCTCACAGGGACACTAAAGAACAGCTGTTTCTTTCTTTCCTTCTTTCTTTCTTTCTTATGTGGGATGAGATAGGGTACCATTTTTATACAGAATTTTAAGACCTTTTTCTTTTTACTTTCATGGAATTTATTTTTGTTTTTCTTTCATTTTCTCTTGTCTGCAGAAGCATTGTACGAGTTCTGACCATCAGGAACTTAAAGTTCAGAGGTCAGATAAATAGTTGTCCAGAGGGCCTCATCCCAGGAGAGGAAGAGGAAGAGAAAGAAAATGGAGAACGAGTGTTGTTATTTGATGAGAAACTTGAAATTGGATGTGAGATGAGTATCTGTAAGGTTTAAATCGTCTTGTCTTTAAGCAGCATTCACACTCTACAAAAGCTTCCGCTTGAGCTAAAATGTAGTTTACTTAGGAGAGGCATTTTTGCATATCTGAATTTCTTTGGAACATTAAAAATATAAAATCATTTATTTACTGGAAATTAGATATGACAAAGAATTTGAAAACACAGATTTCTTCTTTCCAATATGCTCCACTCATGGATTTTGGTGCTTTTCGGTGTGATTTATCTTCCTCAACGTCCTGCACTGCTTAAAATTTTGCATTAAAAATGTTGATGAAAAAGTGGCCTGCCTTCACACACACACACACACAGTCCCATTTCTAAGAGCCATGTGAAATAGATTCATCGACACAAAACGAACAGGGAGACAGAGAGAGGGAGAGATGGGGGTTGGAGGAGTGGGGGGAGATGTGTGGAAGGATAAAAGATGGATTAAGGTTGTGTTTCAGATTGGATGGGTGGTTTGTATATGTTGCATGTGTGTATTTCATGTGCATGTGTTTGGGGCCGACAGTAAGCTGGGAGATGTGCGACTTTATTTGTTAGTGTTTTTCCTGCAGCCTGCCATTCCCCATGTCTGGAAAGAAAAAGCCTTCTTACCCTACTTATCTGTGTGTGTGTGTGTGTGTGTGTGCCAACCCCTTTACATGTGATAATGACAGCTGTAATGCCTTTCTGGTATCTGTTCAGCTCTGGGACTTCAGTTGCATGTTTATATCTGTGTGTGTGTGCGTGTGTGTGTTTGTATACCTGAAACATGCACTTGGGATAGACATTCTTCAAATACTCTTTGTGTGAACAGGAACGTATCAGAGAGGGATAATCTTTAATGTGTGTGTGTGTGTGTGTGTGTGTGTGTGTGTGTGTGTGTGTGTGTGTGTGTGTGTGGGGGGGGGAGAGTGAGAGA
>JAQFJA010000020.1:8539278-8550684 GCA_029874485.1 Naso brachycentron
CTCAATTAAAAGTAAACTAATATTAATCGGCAACAATAAACTACTTTTTACAAATATGATAATGACTGAGTATAAAATAGGTTAAAAACAGTTGGCTCGTCTTAATGCGCAACACTTTTTCTATTTTTTTTTTTTTTTAATCTGGGGGTCCCTGCTCTTTTTCAAGGGGTCCCTGGGCTGAAAAAGGTTGAAGACCCCTGGTTGACACGAAGGGCGGCTCACTTAAACACAGTGAAACAATGGGGGCGACTGTGGCCACGTTAATGCTTGCACCCACCAGTGAAGAAGAAAAAAGAAAAAGAAGAAGAAGAACGCAGTTGTGTTTCCCTGCGATACAACACTGCTGTATAAATGTACACAAAATAGAAAATGACACAGTAAAAGTACTTTGTAGTTGTGCTCAATTACAACACGTAACGTTACTTACCAGTAGTTTCACTACACTTCAAGGCTTAACTAGGTTAACAGCCAGAAAACTCGTTTTATTAGCGTTAGCTGAACGTCAACGTAACATAATTCATCAAGGGGACTGGAACTGATAACATAAGTAACTTCAGTCCACGAAAACGAATTATGTCACAAGTAGTTTCGCAAAACATATCACGATGAAAGAAAAAATGACCGAAATACTCTGTAACACAAACATTACTAGAACTTGCCTTCGATAAAATGTTCGCTACAAATTCTTGAGAACTTTGATGGTTTCCAATCTTTTTTCTCCCCAGTGGAGGGTGCCCCTTTTATAGCAGAAACCCACAATGTCCTCCTCTCTGGGTTTTCCTTCTCAGACGGGATTCTGTAAAAACACAACCCGGGCTTGTTTCCTCGTCGGTTGGTGCATCCAACTACGCAACAACTATCCGGCATTTTGGCTGTAACTGATGATTAAAAGTTGCAAGTTAAAAGTGGCGGGCAGCGTAAGAAAGGCCTTGTTTTGCCCGCCAAATGGGCGTTCCATAGGATGTGACGTCACGTTAAACTGAATAGTTCACGTATCATGTAAGCAGTGATAGCAACAAACGAAACCAGCTGATACTGACAGCTTTCCTAAACTTTTCCTTTCTTAGCCTTAAAAAACTATTATCTAAAATCCCGATAACACATCACAGTCAGATATAAAATTCTGTAAGTGAACAAAGGAGATAGTTACCAATGTGTGGCACATGATGAGAAATGTCCTGAAGTTTAAAAAAAAAACAACCCAGCAACCTATGTAACGTTACCAGAGCTCATTCATGAAAGTTCCAGCTCCTACTCTGTTCAGCTGAACTGTGTGTATTTTTCTGGACTGACTGACGCTGTGCGCCGGTTGGCAGGCAGTCTACGGTAACGGCGAGCTGGCTCTGGAGTGGAGAGAAGCGATAGACGGTGAAAGTGAAAGGAGGACTCATAACTTTAAAAATCATCGAACAGGCAGTTACCACACACAGACAACATAGGGAGAGAGGCCCGGGGTGTTGCTTCAAGGCAGTAGCGATCCAGCATACACAGCAATGGCTAACATCGCGGTCCAAAGGATCAAGCGGGAGTTCAAAGAAGTACTCAAAAGCGAAGAGGTATGGAAACGCTGTTAGCTGTTTTCTTTTGTTTTAACGTCGATTCAGTTCATCTTTTGATACAGCTTAAACTAAACTGAAACGCAAAGTGTCTGAAGCCGCTATGGTAGATACCAAAAGTACCTAACGTGATGCTAACACCAGGTCCCAGCCCTGTGCTGCTGTAGGTCAGGCCTGTACAGGAGAACTTTAGCTAGCTTTAGCTTGATGTTGGTATGTGGTTGAACCTCTGCTGTTATGTCAGGTGGGTGTGTTCAGGAAACACTGGGGATTTAGCTTTGTCATGTAACGTAATAAGGCCCGCTGTTTACACAAACCTTACCTAAGAACGATTTACTAACATTACCTAAAAAAAAATGCAACCACCTTGTAAGGACAATAGCACACCCTTCATACAACGTAACGTTACCGAAAGTGTTTTACGCTACTATCGTAAATAAGTTACTGATAGTGTGGGTTAGCAGCTTTTAGCTTGCTAGCTGTAGCGATATTTGACAGTTGGCTTTAGTCTGCGCTGTTTTAATATTCATTAACTTAACGATCTAATCAACCTCTACTCTTCTTCTTAAAGTGAGTACATTTAAAGTGTGTATTTCCCCCCCAGATAACTTACCTGACATGTCATGTTATTGTAGGTTTGTAGCTTACTTTTGCTAGCTTGGTTCTACTAGCAAGCTATCTGTGGCTAACGTATGGCTCCCTCTTGAACTGTGTTACAAAACAACTTTATTTTTCATTGAAAACGACTGTTGTGCGTTTTACAGTCACCATGTCTGTGGCCTTACATTCACCATTAAAACTGTGTTCTATACTTGACTGAAGCATGCCAAGACATTTGTCCTGAAAACAATGAAGAAATTAACGTGTCCCTCTCCTTTGACCCAACCTTTAGATAAGTAAAAACCAGATAAGTGTACAACTGGTGGATGAGAACTTCACAGAGCTGAGGGGGGAGATAGCAGGTCCTCCAGATACACCATATGAAGGTATTATCCCTCAAAACTGCATTATTGTGACCTAGAACGATGTTTCCTTGTTTACTTCCTTGTGAGTTGTGTTAAACATGTTGTTGTTTTTTCTGTTCAAGGTGGCAGGTATCAGCTTGAAATCAAAATCCCAGAAACGTATCCTTTTAACCCTCCAAAGGTATGCACTTCAGTTACTCCCATCTTGTGCTTAATGTATCCTGTGTCTCTCTCTTTCTGTTTGGTGCATTTTCATGCACACTATTATTATGCTTTTGGAGCAAATATCATGTTGTAGTCTCAAAAAGGGGAATCTGAGGCTACATCTACATTGCTGTGTCATAAATTTTGGACAGAGTCAAATCAAAAGACGGTCCTTGTCTATATGTGTGGTGTAAGCTTCATAGCAGAACTACTCTCCAGCTAAACTACATGCATATCACATGACTACTCCACATCACACGGCACCTGTTTATTCAAAGAATGTGTCCTCTTTCTGTTGTCTAGCTTGTGGAATTAGCAAGCGGTTGTTTTTCTTTGAGGTGTGTGCAGTCAATAGCTCCCAGGCTTTGTGACATAACTCACCAATAATAAACTCCGTCACTTTAGACTCTGTACACTGTGTTTTGATGTAACATTAATCTGGCTCCAGGAAGTTGATGACAGCCTAACAAACTTGTCCAATGATGACAGAAGCAACTTGTCTGGTTAATCCAAAACACATTGGTGGTTATAGAGTTGTCCCGATACGGATACCAGTATCGGAAAATGCTGCTGGCACTGCCAAAAATGCTGGTACCTGTATCAGCGTGTATGCCAGTCTGTCAACCAATCAGATACCATATCATTTATTAGCCACAAAGTGGTACCGAGCTACTTTCAAGTTAGCTCAGTTAGCTTTGACTGATGTAACATATCTGAAATCATTTTCTGTTTGCTGTTTTAAAACGGTACACAGGACGCAACACTGTGCTGCCACTGGCAACTACTATTTTTAAGAGCAACAAAGAAGAGAGAAGAGAGCCGACAGAGCTACCAAAATGTCTGCATTTAACAATATTTTACACTGGAAAGTCAAGTCCTTTTTTTTGTTTATAATCTCTCACATCTTTATTTCGTAGGTTCGTTTCATCACTAAGATCTGGCACCCTAATATCAGTTCTGTGACTGGAGCAATATGTTTGGACATTTTAAAAGACCAGTGGTGAGTGATTTGTCTACAAACTGTGTGTCCTGCTGCGCTTAATGTCCGCCCTCCACTTACCTGCTCCAACTTGTAATCCGTCTCACCCAGGGCAGCTGCAATGACCCTGCGGACGGTGCTGTTGTCTCTACAGGCTCTCCTTGCTGCAGCAGAACCAGATGACCCACAGGATGCAGTAGTAGCAAACCAGGTGAGAAAACTGTTTCTGTGTGAGACCATAAAAACTGCTATTGTGAAAACCAAATGTCAATCATATTTAGTTTAAAAAAAAGAGTTGAAGAGGAGTACAACATTTTGTAGAGACATATTTTTGTTAACTCTTAATTTTCCAGTGTTGGTCTGTAGACAGTTCAGACGGCATTGGAACGCACAGCTTAAACACTATCGCTCTGTGTACCTTTACTGTTTGCAGATGTTTAAATATGTAATAATATTCACTGACCTTTCTGTCTGCATCCTCAGTATAAGCAGAACCCAGAAATGTTCAAACAGACCGCAAGACTGTGGTCTCACGTCTACGCAGGCGCCCCTGTCTCCAGTCCTGACTACACATGCAAAATAGACAAACTCTGTGCCATGGGCTTCGATAAGGTCAGAACCACTGTCTGCGTTTGTTGTATGGTAATGTTTCTGTAGTGAACATGCAAGCATGTGTGGTGTCAGCCGAGTTTGTGAGGGGGGATGTTCGGTAATGGTCCCTGCTTTCTAAATCACTCCTTTTTTCTTTTTACTTTTAATATGTACAGCAGCTGTCCCTACAAATTACAAACTGCATGCGGTACGCATTCAATTCATATAACATTGTGCCTTAAACCATATCCTCCCGCTCATACAACTCTGTCTGTCTGTCTGTCTGTCTGTGCTCTCGGCAGCTCAGTCAGTGTAAGGAATCTTCTCCTGCAGAGAGAATTGTGGGTCCAAAGAACCACAAAATTTTGTTGGCCTACCACTGCAAAATGTGACTGTGTGAAGAAGGATGTCCTGGTGCTTTGGGCATACTGAATTTGACATGTACTAGGACATACTAAATCTTTTCCTGGCATACTATATTGTTGGGTATATTGGATATATAAGTCATTTGTCTCAAGGTTATGATAGTTTTAGATTTTTCATTATTTATTATTTTTTGACTTTTATTTTTCAGTTTAGTTTTAGTTTTTAAAGCGAGTTTTGTAGTTTTGTTTAGTTTCTAGTTTTCGAAAATGCTTAGTTTTAGCTTAGTAGTTGGTTAGCTTTAGTGTTTGTTTTAGTCTTTGCCGCTTTCTCCCGACCTAAGTCCTCAGCGCCATGATGCCAACCAGGTTGGTCTGTGTTACTAGGAGAGAGGCAGACAGGCAGTCTGGCACGCCATAGGGGAGGGAGGAGGACGGGACATAGATCTTAAAATATTGATTCAATATCCACCCCAAATGCCAAATGCTATTTTCTCTATAATCTTTATTTTATTTTAGTTTTGTAAACCTACAATGCAGTTTCAGTCAGTTATCATCTTTTTGGAAAGCCTCATCTTTTTAAAAAAAAAAATTCAGTTAACGAAAATGTTCTTTTAATCTAGTTTTCATTATTTCGTCATTTTTCATTAAGGATAATAACCTTGATTTGTTAAACTGATTACTCAGTTGACAGAAAATTAATAATCTGAGTAGTTTGTAAGAAATAGTTGTAATTATTTTCTGGTTTCAAGCCTCTCAAAGTATTTTAGTTTTTTTAAGTCTTTTAGTGAAATGAGTGTTTTTAGGTTTTGGACTGTTGGTTGGAAGAAACAAGACTATTGAAGATGTCATGGTTGGCTCATCAAACTTGAGATTGCATTAATGTATTTTTAATGACTAATCAAATATGAATGGGAGATTAAGGGATAATGATAATAGTTGTTAATCAGTATAATTAACAGCGCTTGTCAGAGCAGGAGTTGAGCTGTTTCACTGTAATAATTGTCAAAGGATTTAACAAGGCACGATTTCTTAAAGAATTTTTTTCCTTGTTTTCTGAAAAAGCTGCTTTGATCAAAGGGTTGGCATATTTAACGTTCATAATAACTTTCTTATCTCCTTCAAAGTCAGTGTTTCTTTTTTGTTGTTGTTGTTATTGCAAATGATTAATTACCTCCTTCCCCCTCCTCTCATACAGAATGCAGTAATAGCGGCCTTGTCTTCAAAATCCTGGGATGTGGAAACAGCGACAGAGCTGCTCCTCAGCAACTGAAACTCAGCCAGGTGTGAGGATCCCAAAGTCATTTCATCACTGCATCAGCTCATCCCTGGCACCATTCCACCTTTGCCTTTTGTTACACAGACAACACCCCATTGACCACAGCAGTCTGAGCCTTCTGTTTTTAACGAGTTCGTTCGCTGCAGACTCCGCATTGCTAGCACCACAGTCGCAGATATGCACACCATCCTGTTGCCTGTCTGGTAGCATCTGTTCATCATGAGTCTTTTCTGCCATTAACTTGAACTGTTTCTTCATAGTTAGCCACCAAAAACTTTCAATCTTGCATCTTGTCTTTCATGCCCTTCAGTCATGATACCTCTAAAACTTTTTCTTTTTCTGCCAAATTTTGTTTAACCCCCCCCCCCCCAAAAAAAAAAAAAAATGCCATTGCCTGGTGGATTTTTACAGAAATGTAAAGGAAATCCTACATACTGCTCTCACAGTAAATTATTTGCTAACATTGACTTTTTTGGACATTTAATACTAGAAAAGCTCTGGCTGGACTAGTTTAGCTTGATTGAACAGTGTTTTCCAGGAGCAATGTAAAGGATTTTGTCCAAACAATTATCATGTATAGTTCAATCATCTGTAGAGGTTTGGAACAACATGCTTTTTTTCTGTCTGTAGAATTAAAAAAATTCAGACAGACGTCCTCAAACATCTGCACACATGCACAGAAGGTAAAAACATCTGTAAATATGTGTGTAAATTTGAATATACAATGGGTATATACTTTTTTTTCCTCACAAATTATTTTAAACAGAAACCATGTCTAGTTTACCTAATACAGAGAGATACCTTTTTATGTTTTTGTGATCCATGGGAAATTCCTGAATATTCTGTTCTTTTTTTTTTTCTTTAAGAGTGTTGTTTCGAAGGTGGCACTGCCAAAATCCTGGCCCTAATGGCAGAGGAGTTAACAGCCACCTAAGGCCTGTGAAGGTCATTACATGCCACCCTTTCTGCTCTGCCACAATCCAGTCTTGTGTGTTTTGTTGCCCTTGCATGTTCTATGCTGCCTTTATTTTATTTGGCCAAATGATGTGGTGATGGGGTGTCAGTCCAGTTCGACGTCCCTTCAGACTTGTTGAACTCACAAAACTGTTTCTGACGTGTGGAAATGGACACTTGGGAGCCTCCACTCTCCAAGCCATTCTAGCACACCCAGTTTGGCTTTATTATCTGTGGGGAACCAAAGCCTGTTGATTTATGTTGATATGATGAGTATGTTCCTTCAGAATGTTCTTCTCTGGACTTAACAGATCCATGTGGCACAAACAGGAGAAACATCTCGGGAAGAAAGGCGTGATACTGAGTGATGATTTGAGTTTGCAATGCTGTGGTTTTGTTTTTAACTCATTTCAGAGCAATTGTATTCAACTGTAGACACACTGTTTTGGCCACAGACTACGGATCTGCTCACCCTCTCAGTCCTGATGTTGATCATTTAGAGGAGGGTGCTTGAGCTCTAATCACTGATCCAGTCAAGCAGTACTCAATCAAAACTTTGGCCATATATGAGGTATGTAGGTGACATCCTATATTCCCAAAACATGCTTTAACACTAAGCCAAATAAAGTGTTTGTTAAGGTTGTCTTTGAATGATGTCTGAGTAGTAAAAGAGGCTGGAACTCCTCTGTTATCCTGTGAACTGAAGCAGATAGCAGGCCTGCACACTGGTGTTTTGTTTTTTTTCCCCCCACTTTTTAATTTGAGGTTCATGGACTGCAAAAGTAATACTTAGTATATCAAGAAGTGGGGTAGGGATAAATTCACACTCTGCCTTTCTTTTTTTTTGTTTGTTTTTCCAAGTAAGAACCATCTTTCTTTTGCTTGCCCTACAGATCAGTCCCAATCAACACAGTGGGATATTCAGATTTAAGTATTACACAGAGTTAATCTCCTAACTTGTAAATAATCAGGTTCTTCATAAGGAGCCAGAGTGCACCATTGATGGCTGGATCTATATTTTGTAAGAAAAAGAAATGGCAAAAAAAAGGAAGAGCAGCGGTCTCTTCCACCCTGGTGTTCTCACTCTGTACAATATTGCACGATGATGAAGTATAAAAAAAAAAAAAAAAAAGGGGCTGTTGCATCTCAGTTTCTCCGTTCGGACCGAAACTTATTTTGCTCTTTTGTTTTCTTGGAAGCAAGGATCAGCAGTATAAAACGCATGGTTATTTATTGTGACAGTGTCATGTTTCTTTGATTAAAAAAATTGGAAAATCGATCGGTTTTGTCGTGTGTCTTGGCTTATGAAAGCTGTACTTCATACAGACAGGTACAAATGCGCTGCATGGTAACATCTCAAAGTCTTATTTTCTGGGGTAAAAAATATGATCATGAGAACAGCCATACTCAAACTGCTTCAAAAAAATAGTCATTACCAAAACAACCTGCGAGGTTTCCACTAGCTTAATACTTAAAAACAGCTTTTACCAAATAATTCAACTGACTGAAGCACGAAAATACAGAATTTTATGAGATTAAAAAAACAAACAAACAAAAAAAAAGTTCTTGTATAGTGATATACGCACTCAAAAGTGAAGCACCATTTACTCCTCTAGCAATAAATAAAAAATAGGGGATTCATACCCAGCTAAACTTAAAAGTCCCTGACCAGACTTCAGGATGAGGCAACAGCAGAGTTCATACAACTCTCCAACTGTTGACCCCTAACACTAACCCTGACAGCTCAGATCTGTCCATGAACATACAACAGGAAATAAAGGCCTTTAAAAGCATTACTGTCAGTAATTTTGAACCTATCCAGGCCTTGTGTGTAGTCATCTGGCCTTGTGATGCTGTAACCAAGCCAAAGCATGTAAAACATACCCAAGGTCAAAACCTAATTGTACTAAATTTTGTGGAAATTCACTTGCTGGTACATTTGTTCAATGCAAAAATCTTGTGCTAAGATGCTTCCAGATTTAAGCATTTGCTGCAAATTTTGATGGTTTTAGATTTTTCAGTCAGTTAAACCGGTGAGCTCAAAATAAAAAGTCATGACACACAAAAGGAGGAAGAGGTCAGGACACATACAGGAGGGTTTCCCCAGGGAATTTAATAAGCAACAATCATTACCAGATTAAAACGTTTGTAAAATGTCCATCCTGTTTTTTTCTTAAAAATGGCTCCACAAAAGAAGCAAAGAGCAACAAACACAAAGGAAAAAAAAAATAACATGTTTTTTGAGTAAGACCTACATACAATGAGCTTCAAATTATGACTATAAGGTATTTAAAACCTTCTAGGATGTCAGTGGTGTGTGTTTGCATGTGTGTGAACAAGTGTGTGTTTTAAGAAAGGTCCATAATGTGTCCAGGAAAGCTTCAGAGTCAGAGGAGCGTTGTGCGGAGGGTTGGGAAAGTACTGGGAAGAGTCTGGCCCACTTCTCTACCGTCTTGATTTAGCCCCCACTGGCTTCCTCTTTACCTGAAAGACAGTTTGGACTCAGGTGAAAAAGTCAAGACGTGACTGGATCCACACACTTAAAATGACTTAGAAAAATATCCAAACACAGAATGACAACCTATATCTGAGTCTCTTAAAACATAATACCTACATTTCCCATAATGCA
Organism: Naso brachycentron; assembly: GCA_029874485.1. Lineage (NCBI taxonomy): Eukaryota > Metazoa > Chordata > Actinopteri > Acanthuriformes > Acanthuridae > Naso > Naso brachycentron. The sequence goes on from JAQFJA010000020.1 coordinate 8,548,798, forward strand.
CCTCATTTTACCAAGTTTAGTGCAGGCTTTCAGTTGAGAATTTGTTAACAACAACAACAACCATTCAACTTTTAGTGTACATCCATGGCAGACCTTTGGGGATAAAATGCGAAAGAAAGAAACTTAACTTAAACTTAAAGAAACTGCCTCAAGATGTTCTTGACATACCATGTTCATGAGAATGAGACAGACAGAAAACCAGACAACCTAATGCATCCAGCCATGCTTGTTGCTGGTGTGGAGGCATACAAACAGAAATGTAAAGCGTAATAATTTGTGGTTTTGAGGGAGTAAGTGCAATAATAATTTATCAGTGGACAACAGTGCAAACAGGGACTTGCCAAGTTGATATCATTGTGCCCGTGCAGAGACTTAGGCTAATACCTGAGCTCACTAACTTATTCTGGCAATCAGTTATATAGCCGAAGGCATTGCACACAAGTTTTGGAGGAGGAATAAACTGTTTTTCTTCAAGGAGAAGTTACGGCCTGACAACAAATATCAAAATCCCTACAGTAACCACAATAACTTTCTATGTTTGGAGCTGCATGTCAGGTGTCTTTCTCATGTGTTTACCCACACAGACTTCACTTGAACTGGCCATCCAGGTATTATTTAAGTGTATTTGACGACCCATTTCAAATTTTTATTTTTTAATCCTCCAGAGGAAAATGCCACGTGCAGGTGATTAGTAAACAATCACCCTCACCCTATCGCTCCAGTCCACTGACAACCCCACACAGAAACAGAGACTTTCTGTGGCGTGCCCCTGGGGGCATCTCCCTCTGTCCTTCCTGCCACAAATAACACTCTCTGGGCCGAACTCCAGCTCTATCTCTGTCACCCTCACTGCCTGAGAGGCACCTCTCCTTACAGCTTTCCCTGTCTCCTTTGCAGACTTCCCACCTTTTCACTGCTTACAAATGTCCACCTTAAGATAAAGAAGTTTATATCTGGAGGATTTCTTTGCCATCTCAGAATTAGGGTACATTCATTAACTTTTGGTTCAAGAGATAAACTGTTTAGTTAAATGCACAATACACAATTTTCTGCTGCTGTCAGGCTTTCGATCATAACAAGAAAACACGGACTGTGATGACGTCAAGAAGTAGAGTGGGATCATGGTAGTAGTTGTCTTTCTTGCATGATGCAGATAAAAATCGATCATTCCGTGTTCAGACAGAGAGCGTTGCATAAATGCCACCTTCAGTGCAGAAGTAGAGAGCAGAATGTTTCCTTTCTTGTCCAGTAGGGTTGCTGCAGTGGCGAAAATTTCAACCAAATAGTCTCTGACTCTACGGTACACTGGCTTCTATGTAATGCGCAGAGTTAAGTTACTGCCAATGCAAACTGAACATTTCATATAGCTGCAGCTTCACCTTAAAAGCATTTAACTAGTGAAATGTGAGTTGACTTTTATTTTAAAGTAGGCTAGTCACAGGAAATACAGTGCTCAGTAACTCAGCTAGCTTACTGCTACTGATAATCCAAAACGTGTTTACGGAGCAAAACAACGGTCATTTTTAGCATTTGCTGACAGCGGATTCATTTTAAATATATGTGGGAGTAGTTTTATACTGTCTGAGGAAGTAATGGAGAAAGAACGGAGCTGCAAGATGAAAAGCTCAAGACAGGTAAGCTATCAAAAATCTGTATCTTTCATTAAAGTTTTTTAATTCTCTATTAGCATCCAATTTGTGATGAAATAGGTGGTTTTTGTGTTTTGCTTTGGCATTTAATCCTTTGCCATCGTCCTGCTGGTCAACTCTCCTTACTCTCTGTTAGTGGGTGAGTAATGTTATCAGTGTATGTTGCACCACACTGTAACACCGTGTTTTTACAAGAATTTATACTAAGTAGAGGGGGAAGAAAAATATGCCGCCATTG
>JAQFJA010000020.1:8556073-8566572 GCA_029874485.1 Naso brachycentron
TCTAAACCACAAATTCATGTTAATTGATAAAACTGATTGATTGCTCAGCCCTAAGGCAAAGGGAGGTCCCTTCATCTCTGCAACATATCTTCCTGTTTGTATTACAAGAACGTTGAATTATTTTCACCAACACAAGATTGTGGAGGTGCGTGCTAAAAATGAAAAATCTGATTGGAGTAGACGTGAAATACATGTTACATATGTGTTTGCCTCCTACCTTAGCTAGGACCTCAGGGGAAACTTCCTCATCAGTGGTCCACAGCTTCCCGTTCTTGTTTCCCACAGTCTGGAGACCCAAAGGAATGTTACAGTCACATTATTTTCTTTGCATAATACACACAATACTTGATTTCAATAGTTCTGAGCTTATCCAACACCGAAGGTATTCATTTAAAATGAAATATAGACAGGCTCTTATTGTATTTTTGTAACAATGTGTATATGTGCAGCTGTCTCTGTTATTACATTGTTTGAACCTCACGCACCCTGTCATTCATGAGCAAGTCCTTGACAATGAAGTTAGCCACAATGGACTTCATTGGTGAAGCGAACTGATCTGGGGCCAGCATAGAGATGTGACCCAGGGACACGAGGGGAGTGATGAGCTGCTCTGGGACGTCTGCATTCAGACTACGTGACAGAGGCTGTGATGCATCCAAACAAAGAAATGTCAGTTTAAGAAAAGAAGACATTCAGGTGGAAAAGGAGGACACGAGAAGATGAACTCTTCAATTAAACATAAATAAAAGCATAATGTCTGAGAATACAGTGTGCATCCCTCAAAGTCAGTATATTAGGAAATAGTGCCATACCTCAAAAATTTGTGCCAGTTGCACTTCCTTGTTGTTAAAGATGGCATGGATGCAGTGAACAGCCTGCTTGGCCTGGTGAGGTGTCCCCCGCTTGGCTTTCTGATGCAGGATGGGAATCAAAGTCCTGATGGACACGAAAGAACAGACATCACTCAAACCAGACCTGGACCAGAATGGCTAGTGCCAACAGTGTGGACTCCAGTCTCCCTTCATTGTGCAATACTGTTCTCATAAAGCTCCTAAAGCTTTATGAAGCAGCACTTAAGAATCAGACTTAAGTCCAATAAGTCGTCACTTGCACTTTAAGTATAACATAATTTGTCACTTACGATCTTATCTGTTGTAGTTCTGTCTCGATCTTTTGCCCTGTGTTTCTGAATATCTGGATGGCAGCCTCGGCCACTTTTTCATCCTCCATCTTCAAACACTGAAGCAGAGACTCGTAGGTTTCTGCTGAGTGGAACGCTGTAGGGTGGGTGAATGACAGCACCTGTCGGGGGGAAACAGAAGGAAGTTATTCATTGTAACTTAATTTGTTCATTAATCATACTACTTATGAAGAAATGTAAATGAATTATTTTATGCTTTTATGTCTATTAACTACTAATTAATTACACATTTTGGACATTTGCTTCCTTTTTTTGTAAAGTATGCTTGTTCCATGCTATGTACCTTAAGTAGCTCCAGGCCAGAGCGGATGGCTGTATCAGGGGTGACGCCTTCCTCGTCATCGTCAGCTGTGCCTTCGATGGACTTGTTCAGCAGCTTCACCAGAGCACTGGAAGAAATCATTACAAGTTGAAACATTCCTGTGCTAAATTAATGCCGGCTTATGTGTATTACACACAGTTAGATGTTCGGACAACATAATATTAGACATTAAAAAGCTGTTGCACTGTGTAACTTGAGCACAACAAGTCATTTAGCAAGTGTGTTTACTCTCTCATGGTGTTTTTCCACAAGGCAGAAAGGGTTAAACTGCCTCCTTATCTAAGGCCTGCAGGTACACCTCTACACCACTAGGTGTCTCAGTGAATGAGAAAAGCCTGTTATTGGTATTACACAATGTCACAGGAAGCTTCATGTACTCCCTGAGTCTCTGTCACTAAGATAGTGGAACACAGACTGCCTCTTTTTGTGTTGTGTTGTAGAAAAATACTCTTAAAATAGCAAAGCATTTACAATCCAATTCATCTACTCTCAATCTGAACCAAACACACTCTCATTAGAATTTAGACTCGAATATATGTTAATACTTGTGATCTGTTGTGAAATATAGCTCAACTGCAGAAGTTGGTGTGTTAAAAAAAAGTTGGTGAATTTTTCTGACCTGATGGCTTCAGAGTCAATGTGGACGGGGGCGATGCGCTCCAGCAGGAATTTTACCATCTCCAAGAACGGGTTAGTGGGCTGTTTGGGGAATGTTAACTTCCGAGTGATCTCCCTCTGCACACAGTACAAACAGTGCATCTTTAAATGTCAGCGTTCATGGATTTGTGTCGATATATCTGTGAATCGAATACTGTGATTCTGCCAGGTCTTTAATAATAACATAATAGCTGATCAACATAATGAAAACAAAATTTATCATTTTCAATAATTAGCATTGCTGAAAGACTGGAATGAAGCAAAAATTGTATTGAAAATATTTTGACAGATAGTGTGATGAGTCATGGTTCTAGGTGCAATGGTTATGGTATTACATTGTCACTGAGAAAAAAAAAAAAAAGGAAAAAAAGCAGTTTCCTTACATTTAGAGAATATGACTATGTGATTGGTAAGTAGTGAGACATTTGACATTCATCAAACACCTGCAGTTCCTGTGATTTTGATAATATTTTAATGTATTTTTCAGCTCTAATAAAAACCAAAGCTTCCTTCTTTGTGTTAAAAAAAATCACAATGAACAAAAGAATATTTCTCTGAGATTTAAAGCTAAACATAGGCTTGAAAACAAGCCCAGAGCTGTGAGCCTTCTTGTCTTTTGTAGCAAACGTGTCAGCAATGTTAACACTAGTGTGCGTATGTGTTGAAGTGTAAGAGGAGAGGAAGATTCTGCCAGTCTGTCTGTTAGCGTGCATGCATAGTTTCCTCTCACCACACAGATCTCAGCCTGTTTGCAGGAGCAGGTTGGGCTGATGAGCATCTCCAGCTGGACTCTGAGCTTCTCGTCCTCACCAAGAACCTGGTTAAACTTCTTCATGAAGTCCTGGGCCTTCCCAGCATCTGGCAGATTCTCTGTAAGCATAAAGCAAAGCTGACTTAGATCATCAGTCATATTAAGTGGAACAAACTTGCACCATTTTGAAGAAATGACAGAGGGTGTTGGTTGAAATAAATATGTTGTATGGTTTCCAACTTACTGGCAATACTCATCAGCTTCCCAAACATGGCAGTGTTATTGGCCTCAGACTACCATGGAAAAAAGAGAAAAATGTCACAGTTATGTTGCAACATTTGCATCAGCACACAGAAGAGGAATGCTCTGTACTGTTGGAGTGGGTGTGTCAACTCACCACTGGCAGCTTGTGGAGATCCAGCAGCTCTTTGACGAGGCCTCTGAGCATGTTCTGACACTTCCACATCTCATTCAGGGCCCTGAACAAAGAAATTTTACCAAGAGATTAGAAACAAGTAGCAGATGAGGTGTCAAAACAAACAGAATTAATAAACTATCCACGTGATACATATTTGTTGACCTGTTCCAATTTTCATGATGTGTTTAGATGTGGTGTTGCATTTTCTACGTGTATTCATGTTTACAATCCAAAATGTGTGCCCAAGTGTTTTTTGTTGAAAGGATTCAATACTGCAGGTTTACTAACTTGACAGCGTTTGTGTCCAGGCAGGCATACAGGTAGTACAGACACTTCATCTTCTCCTCGGTGTCAAGACTGTGAGGGACCATATACTGAGCAAAGATCTTCTCTACTAATAACCTGTAGAAACGAGGGGAATGATTACAGATTATGTGAAAACAGTGAGAGTGAAGCAAGTAAGTTTGCTGCATAATGAACTTCAAATTTAATTGCAGTAATTCCATCTAGATGACAAAGATCTGTTTAACCATCACTACTCTTAGCTGGTCCACTTTGTATATGTCCTTTTCATTAATCTATTTTTTGTTAATTTATTATGCAACAGTGACAGAGTATCTCATGCTTGACGACGATTAGTTAATTGTTTTCTGTCAGGCACATTGCACAGGTTCACTTCTTTTAAAATGTTGCATTTTGCCTGATTTTATGCATTCTATGTATGAACTGTATTTTTATCTTTATTTCAATATTATTACAAATTGCGTTTATTTCTGTTGCATGTGATGAATTATTTCAGTGTTTCTATTGGATTTTTTAAAAACAAATGCTGTGTTCATTTTACAAGTAAACAATTTATACATCTCTGCATACACTCACTTGTCATCGATGCTGTTCTGATAATAGATGTGCAGCAGTTTGTCTTTGATCCAACTGATCTTCTGCGCAGACTCTTTCCCAGCCTCATGGTGCAGACAGTATTTCTTATAAAGCTGAGCCAGGCCCATCATGGCCTCCTTACGCACACGCCACTACAGGGGAGGAAAAATAAGGAGGAATGAAGCTGAGTAAGGAAAATTACATTCCTTTTAGAATGAAAAAGGCAACACGGTGTTAGGGCAAACACCGGTACTGTTGTGTATAATGATATTGCACTACTGATGCTCCAAATATGAATGCATATTTGTCTCACCCTCTTGTCTAAGGTCCTTTCCCGTACAAAGCCCAACAGCTGGTCATTGACCAAGTTCAGGTCTTTCTTCCCAGCGTTGATGATGGTGACGATGACATCATGACGAATGGCTTCCTCTGGGTCATGGGAACGCACCTTCAGATACTCTGATTGGTTAAAAAGAAGATAGAGATGTTTATTGAATTAAAGTGCGCAGTAAAGAAGACATAGTGAGGCAGAAAAAGTAAAACACAAGCATAAGCGCACCTGTCAGGTCTCTGGCCAGGTCTGGGTGGTTCATGAGGCAGTGACTGGCAAACTTCACACACTCAAGCCTGACTGGAACGTGGATGTCATTGAACCTGGAAAATACACCGATTACACATGATACAATCGACTGAATTATTAATCATACTTTTACAAAGTGGGGCAGTGAGCATCTGATTGACTGGGGGAAAAAAATGCCGTGATTGAACAATACACGTTTCATCTACTGTTCATTTGCGCTCTCCGTTCTTGAACATGCCCATTTCCCACAAAGTCTATTCAGACATTTTATTATGAGTTTTCAAACTGTTCACTTCCACTGATCCTCCATTAACCAATTGCCTAATAATCAACAGAAGTCAACACATTCCTTTAGTGGTCTGCTTTCCCTCTCAGTTTTTATTTAAGTGCTGCTCACACATGCCCCACCTCAATCATATGACCACATGATCACAGAACTGATTCTTTTTTTTGGGGGGGGCTTTTGTGCCTTTATTTAGAGGACAGCTGAAGAGTGGACAGGAAACAGGGGAGAGAGAGGGGGAATGACATGCAGCAAAGGGCCACAGGTGAAATTGAACCCGGGTCCGCTGCGCAACGACATAGCCTCTGTATATGGGGCACCTGCTCTACTGACTGAGCCACCGGGCGCCCCAAGTCTGTGGTTTTAAATTGAGATTAGAAAGGAGTCGAGAAGGAGCAGAACTGACCGGCACAAAGAAAAGCCGGCAGACTGCTTGTGGATTGAGACTATTTGAGCAAGTTGCCTGAGCAAGTCTTATTTTAAACTGGAATTAAAAGAGAAAGCGACAACAAATGAAATAAAATGCAAGCTGGAGCAAACAGCCTCTGCAAAGTTGTTTCCCAACAAGTCTCATGCTACAGCTAACGTCAGCTTACTAGCTTGTCAGCAGAAGTTATGAGCTTTAAAAGATAATGAGAGCATAAAGCAACAAATATGTGTATACATCTCATGTCTTTTAAAATTTTAATAATTTATTGCTACAGGGACAAGGTATGTTGGTCAAAATCACAGTAAATGTATCAGTATTACCAAAATAGATCATATTAAACTGTTGCACCTTGTCCAGTAGATGAATTAGTGCATTATTTTGTTTAAATTCTAAAGGCCTAAATGAATAACTTATATTCATTGAATCTGCCAGGCAGTTAAAGACCCATCACTTAACAAGTTCACCTAAACTTGTAGACTCAAGCTCCCCTCAGCTGTCTTTGTGGCCTCACCTGAAAACTCAGTAGATATAAGCACTTAGCAAAATCCTCAACAGTTGTTAAGTGGAGCATGTCCCTGGTTGTCTGTATGCATTATTTGTTATTTGTCTTTAGCCTCAAGTGTTCAAGTCTTTTGAAATAAACCTTGAGCAATGATAACAGAAGTTTTGAAACTGTGTGGAATGCTTGACCTGTAGCTAAGCTCTGTACAGACTGTAAGACATGACAATTACGAGGTTATAAACATTTATTTGTTAACATGCAAATCCAAGTTATGGCAATTATTCTCTTATAGCGACAGTATCAAATATATTTGGAGATCTGGGCAAAACAGCTGGCAGGATATGTTATACCATGGAAACAATCCTATCTAATCAGTGGAGGAAAATCTACTTTTTTGCCTCAAATTCATCTTGATCAACACAGATTTTATGCAGCTGTCCCAGCAATTTGCCTGTTTTTGTTACACCCTGTTACATAAATGGCTATCAGACTTCAGAGGTGGCGATGTGTTGCTTATCAAAGAGTTTGAAGTCTAAAAATGTTTATCGTGGTGGGACATCGCTTCAGACGGCTGCACTGTGTGGTTGGGGTGAGATCGCACTTTTGATAGAATAGCAGAAAATGCAAATAAACCCACGGCTGCTGCATAGCTGAGCTTGTTGTTTTGCAAAATGATAAAAGGTGTATGAGAATCAAATTATCATGAAGCACTTTTAGTTACTGCAGCAGTATGCCTCTGCGATAATTTATGGGAATTAAAAAGAAATCCAATCATTAAATCTGTGAATACTTTCACTGGTCATTTCAGTGTGGCCTGCAAAATCTGGACATATGTCACATTGATGTTTCACACTGACAGACTTAAACTTTGGACAGGATGTTGGAATAACTGCTGCTGCATGAAGCCTATCACTCCAGCTCTTCTGTCTACAGTGTATTTGCTGCATGAGTGATTTTAACTGTAGAGTTTTTCTTGTAAACAAATAAAACTATGCTAACATTCAATGTTATTCGCCAAACGCATTCTGTTTGTCCTTGAACTTGTCTGACAAGTTTGAAAACTGCATCATTAACATCCGTGTTTACCAGCAAGAAGTCTTCTACTTTCCAAAAAACAAGCTTTTTCAGGTCGTTGTCTTGTTCCTCTGTAGAAGGTAGTGGGAGGATTGAGATATCCCCCTTTTAAAGAAAAGGTTTGACATTTGGGGGATACACATGTACTGTTGCGCCAAGATTTAGATAAGAAGTTCGACACCAATCTTGTGTCTCTGTGATAATTAGGCGTGAAGAGCTACAGCCCGCAGTTGGCTTACTGAAGAAACAACAATCAGTACGTTTATATGATTAAAAAAAGTGTATTTACTGTGCTAGTCCGACTAAAACTGGACTTTTAAAATACATATTAACATGTTAGTCTGACTGAAATCATACTAAAATTGTGTTCACATCTGATAGTCCTCTTCTTTGGTGCGAGTTGGATACGTTTTTTCATTTTTCAGCTGGTTCGGTTCATGTTCACAAAGGCAATACTATGTGTACATAATGTGCATGTGCACGGAAATGCTGTTTAATTGTTGGTCAAATAGTTAAAAAGGTAAAAAGGCAAATTCTTCGCAATATCTGTTGTAGTCTTCAGTACATCATGGAGCTCCGGCAGGTAATTTTCATGATGATTTTGACCTGGAGTGCATATCAGCAAACTCAAGTCGATGGCACATATGATTGTATAGTCAGACAACGTGCACTAATGTTAAATAATTTAATAATAGACTAGGTGTGTTTCATGAAAGATGTTCTGCAGTGAGAAGAATGTACCACAGAAGATTGCTGGCTCTGATGTATTGCTAATTAAAGAGGTAGCTGTGCATGTAGAAACAGTTACTGAATAAAAAAGTAGAATTTTTTTCAACTTCTTTCAGAGCCAGTCTAGCTGTTTCCTTCTGTTTCCAGTTTTTGTGCTAAGCTAGGTGGATTCATATTCAGTAGACAAACATGACAGTGGGAGGCTATTGATCGTGGCAAGAAAGTAATTGAGCATTTTGCTCAAAATGTCAAACTCTACCTTTAATGCGTGGGTTTGTTTCCCAAAAATCTCAAAAAAAAGGGAAGTCATCTGTAGCCTGCAGGTTCATTGAAAAGAAACATAGCCTGCTCCCATAGTTTTGGCTACACAAGGTATCAAGCACTGAGGAATGAAGTGTATACCTTTCCTCAGTTTGCTATCTTTGCCTCTCAGGTATATAAAAGGGCAGTCCTGACACGGAGGAGCCGAGAATGGAGGAGGAGGGTGAGAGGAAGGAGACAGGGAGACATGGCTTAGGTAATGGGAAAGCCTTCAAGTGAGACAGTAATCTGGGTTATATGTCAGGCTACTTTCAGCTGGGAAGCTTGACGTTTTCCCAATTAAGCATGGGTGCAAAGGCAGCCTTTTCCCTAATTGTTTAACATGTAGTCTAACAGCCGAGTAGCACGACCTGCACACGCCTTCTGTAGATCACAGCGTGGTGATTGACATCGCGGCCTGTCTGCACCGTGAACTTCAACAGCCTGCAGTTCAGCATTCGCACATGTAAAGAAGGACCTGTGGCTCTGTGTAAAGCTGAGGAAGCAAGAGGAGGAGGGATAATGAAGCTGTTATCAATACTGGAGGTTATCAGACATGGGTGGTAGTTAGAGGAGTCCATTTATCTTCATTATGACTCCAAACATGTCATTCAGAGATCTGTTACGCCCCTGTTATTAACCGCATGGACCCATTTAAATAGGCAGTGAGAAGCCTGCCTTATCTGAGCTCTTTATTCATTGTAATAAAACACTTCTCTTCCTGTCTGCTCTGTCTGTTGCTTTAAGTCCTGCAGTGTGTTCAGCCATTGTCAGAGACCCTGTAGGGCTCAAAGACGAGAAACATCCAGTTTTGGGCAGTCTTCTTTTCTTCTGCTGTCGGCCGTTGGAGTGGCTGATCACCGCTGAGTTTTACTGTGTTTGGCCAGCTTAATGAAACCTTGATTTCCCAAACTCCCTTTCTGTATGTTTCTTCTCTCATCTCTCTGCCCAAAGTCTCTGTGCCTCAGACAGTGCCAGGAGCTGCCATTTGGTTTTGTTTGTAGAGTGCTCATAGCCAACTGAACCAACAAGCTGACTGATTAAAATGAAAATGGGCCCTCACTCCTGGCCCTCTATTTCTGTTTCTTGTTTTCTCTCTGCTTGGCTGAGGGGGCTGCACTACATACATTCTTCTCTCATTAATAACGGTGATAAACCGCAATATCTACAGCTCTGCCACAGACGCTGAAAACTTAATAAAATATAAGAAATGCGTGGATGTCAGAGTGTGGAGGCTTCTGCGCTAGGGGATTTGAACGCCTGCACTTCAGCCAAGATTTTTCTGCAGAAATGGGCATACAATGCTGAATCAAATATGCGGAAATCCTCATCGTCTGCAGTGCACACTTGATTATGTAATTGTGCTGTGGTTTTTCTCAAGTTAAGTATACAAATAACATGATCAAAGAGTTGAGGATTGGTTTGAAGATGCAGCTGACAAGAGGCGTCACAACAGACTCATCAAATTCAAGTTCTTAAATAAAAAATGGAAATAAACAGGCTATAGAGGTTAAAGCTGAGGAAGGCAATTTATTTGGGGTGTCACTGGTCAAAAATCCCATAATAACCTTTCAGCATATTGTAATTCAGGTAGTCTAAAAGAACACTAGATCTGTGCACCTCTCCTTGGCTCTGTATTCTGGCTTTAAAAAATTTAGACCATGACGGACCCTTTTAGCCAGTCACAGGTCATTTCAGAGAGTGTGTGTTCCTATTGGCTCCTCTACAAAGGTGAATGCATGTTTAAATCCCCTAAATGAGTGGAAGCCTATTACAATAGTGGACAACCCAAGAGGAAAAATAGTTTTTGAGCCTTAGCAACAACTGCAAGCACAGCAAAGCAACCCAAAAAAGGAGGCCCATTTATCAAGACAATAATCTAAAAAAGTGGGGCAACAAAGGAACAAACACGAGCCAGGTGAAGGCAGGGCAGAGCGACAGACCAAAAACAGGAAGGGGAAGTGTTAGGATCCTCAGCGTTTGGCCCAATCCCAATGTCCCCCCTGAAGACTTAAGCCCTGAGCCCTCACTGACATTGCTGACATCGCTTCCTGAGTGTTTAAGTGAGAGAGGCTGAGAGGGCTCGAAATGGTATAAATCGCAATGGGACAGCACTTTGCAACATTTCATGTGACCTTGATGATGCTGAAACATTTCATACCATTGTGGGTTTTTTACATAGCTTATGTTTGGATTTAAGGTGATTGAAAATGAACAGCAATAACTCAAGAAACATTCATTACATTACTTACTACTTACATTTTTAATTAGTAATTAGTGACTATCGGAATATTTGCAGTGACCCTCCCAACCCTGTAAAATACTCAGTCAATCCTTGAATAGAAACTTTTCCGTGTCCATTAAATTGTACTT
>JAQFJA010000020.1:8673711-8685896 GCA_029874485.1 Naso brachycentron
CATCCAGAAAACACATTAGAGATAAGACCTGACATGATAAGACCTGATCAAGAGCGATACCACCCTCTTTTCCTTTTTCTGTTTTGGCTGCCGAATGAAAACACCAACACCTGGCTGCATGTCAACATTAAGGGCATGAAGTATGAGTTATGAACACTTTTCATCTAGATGTCACATCGAAAAAATTCCTCATAAATCTAGCTCACAGTGTGAGTAATGTACTGTGTTATCAGAGAAAATCGTTTTATAAATACATCAGATTTCCTACGCAAACAGGTCAAGGCTGAGACTGCCACTGCCTGGCCCAACAAATACCTTAGATGCACACATGCACACGCACACACACACACACACACACGCACACACACACACACACACACACACGGAGTTATCAGTCATCTTTACGCTCCACGCTGTGTTGAGCTGTAAATGCAGGCAGTCTAAAGACATGTGTTTTAGATTGGATTTTATTTCATTGTGCTGAGTGGTCGTCCCTAAGAGACCTGAGGAGGGGAAACACATGATGCCGGGAGTGGACGCTTCATTTATGTCTCAAACACACACTCACACATACTATTTCACACACGCACAGACAGAATCGATGGCCGATGGCTCATTTACATTCTTTTTAACCAAAATCTGACACACAATGAACGCACAGTGCAGCTTAATGTGAAAGCCATACTGTATGTGGTGTGTCAGCATGAATGTGTGAGTACCGTTCTCTCTCTGTGGTGAATGTGTAATGAGGTGGCAGAAGCCTCCATTCAGCAATTCAGCATTTATGAATTATTGACTTTGGAAAGACAAGACTAATATAACTCCTTTATGAAATAACTCTGTGTCCCTCATCCCCTCTCCTGCTTTTTTCACTGTCTTCCTTTTTAAGCTTCACACGCAAAGCACACTGTCCCACCTGAGACTCAGGTCAAGGAGGCAGCAAGCAGCACCACTGTTCATGTCACAAGTGTATCAAAACTTGTTTTGTTATGGATAACTTTGGTGTTTGACATATGGGAACATTTTTAAATTTTGCTGCAAACGTGAGGCAACAAACAACGGACATTTATACTTTTCTTGATCTAGTAAATATGGCTGTTAGTTAAAAAGTTCACGAGGGCAACATAAATCCCAAAGCATGATGGGCCTGCCGTGCTACTGTTGCGATGAACAAACATTTCACTATAAACATCCATCTCAATATACAGACTGGCTCAACTTGCACCTCGCAGACATGCTGTATTTCCCCCTGGTTAATGAGGAATCTTTCAAACATGCTCTTGTTTTTTTCCTCCAGATAAAGTGGTTAAGACACTTTGGCTAAATTCCTGGCTTGTGTAAAACCTGTCTGATTGACTGGCTGCTTGTGTCTGTTGGCCTTTTTGTTTGCTTTGTTTAAACAATGTTGTTGTGTTTTTCAATGTCTCATAAATTAACTTAGTGAGTACAACAAACAGATAGAAGAGATGGCATAAACTAACAAAACAAAATCAAGTTATGATAAACAGCAGCTTTTCAGGTTGCCTAAACACATTGTGGAACAATAAGATGGTTGATATTCCTCATGCGATTTATGGGGATAAATTGTGATGTTTTGTGTTAACAGCATCTGAAATACAAACATTTTACTCACAGAGAGTTGAGGGAGCGCAGACCTTGGAAGGCGTCTGAGGCTAACTCTGATATCTGGTTGTTACTCAAGTCTCTGTGAAAACATAGCCACAGAAAAAAGAAAGAAAGAGACGGAGAGACATGTAATCAGAGACAGAGTCAGCAAGGGAGACAGAAATATGGAAAAGTCAAACGCGGAGGTCAACTCAAGCTGCAAACAGGACAGAAACACAAAGTTTTTGTAGGTATTTCACTGGGTGCTCAGTACATATATCTCCTCATCTACTCACATCCTGCGCAGCTTCTTATAAGGAGAAAAGGCCCCAGCTGGGATCACCTTGATGGCGTTCTGCTCCAGTCGTCTGGAACCAAACACACACACAGACCAGTGAGGAACAACATTAACATTCCCCTATCATGGAGCTATCTCTGCTGTATCCTTGACTGCTGCTCATTCCCGGGGGCTCTGGCCAAAGGGAACATTTCCAGATAAGGTGCTTTGATGACTGTTGCCAAAATCTGTCACATTTCTCTGATCTTTTGCCTTCTTTAACATGTGTACAATCACACATCCACACAAATACACATGCAAACACACCCTTAACTATCTGAGCAGTGTTCCATTAAATGCCAGTCTCACTCTGCATCAGTTAGGCCCAAACAAACCAAGCCAGGCCAGGGGGGAGAAAGGCAGTGGAGGAGGGGGAAGAAAAAAGACCCAAACAACTGTTCTCTAAACATTTCACATCACCGTGACAAGAAAGGCAGTGGAACATGATTTGCATCTCAACCATTCAGTTGTGAAACATTTCACTAAAATGAGTTTGTTTTTCATTTGTTGTTCTCTACAGTTAAGTGCCACTCCAGTCGTCAGTGCTAACATTTTTGTCTGATTACACAAGACATTGTATTGTTTCGTTACGGAGTTCCGTTTTTCTGCCATTTCAAAAATTACCAAATGTTGATTCAGTGAAAGTGTGCAGACTTGACAAACCAGGTCTCAAGTTTCTAATTTGAAAAAGTTCAAGTAACATTTGAAAACAATCTAAGCAAGTGCAAGTCAAGTCTTGTCAAATCAGGTCTTACTTTAAGTGCCAAGTTAATTGAGACAAGTCCGAAACAAATCCTAAGTCTTGTCAAAGCAGGTCACAAGTCAAGTGAACAAGTCAAAAATCAAAAACAAGTGTCAGAGACAAGCAGGCCCTAAATTGTGTGTCAAGTCAGTCGAGACAAGTATGAATCAAGTCCCAAATCTGGACAAAGCAGGTTTTTACACCAAGTTCAAATTCATAAGAGAAAAGTCAATTTTCAAATCAGTTTAGAGAAAAAGTCAAATTGTGTCTGAATATATTATCACAGCAGGTCTCCACTCAAGTCTCAAGTCAAGTAAGAAAAATTCCAGTCTGAAATCAATACTAATGCTCTTTCCATTGCAAACACAAATTTATTTTTTCTTTCTTCTTTGTTTCTTTGATGTTTTTTCTCAAAACAAGTCTTTAAACTCATGTCTCATGCAAGTCAATTATCACAAATCAAGGAGTGAAGTCTGAGTCATGTCTCAAGTCCAAAGTTCTTATGATCTGAGTTGGTGCTATCTTTGTCATTTTAAATCTGCTGGCTTCAATCCTTTCTCTTTTCTTGATTCTCCCACTTTTAGATAGAAATATGATTTGTCTTGTCCTTCAGAGTAATCTTTCAATTGTTCCTGCTTCATCCCTTCATTATTTTCTTAAGCAGGCGAGAGCTGCATGACCAGTCTTTCTCATTTCACAGATGTGTGGTTTTATTTCACTGCACAGAGAGAAAAGAGAAGTAGTGAAACAGAAAGGTGGAAAGAGTCAAAGGAGGAAAATGGAGAGAAGCAGAATGAAAGAGGGAGAGAAATATCATAGCGTAGATGCGGGAGTCTGTGTTTGCATAAATATACATGCTGAGTAGAGAAGGTGTGTGTCTGTGCGTACTTATATATTTGAATCTTACATCTCAGTAATGGTTTCAGGTAGGTTGGTGGGTATTTCTGTCAGCCCCTTTCCTCTGCAGTCCACGATGTTGTTGCTGCAGGTGCAGGACTCTGGACACTGTAACACACTGCAGGAGGAAGACGATGACGAATGGTGACCTACACAAAGACAGAGGTCCAATATTATTCATGGATAATAGTCACGCTTGGTGTAAATCCCAAAGAAGAAATATAGTGACGCTGACAGAATAAATTGAAAAACGGAAAGGTGCAAGGCAACAAAATGTGGTGAGACACCGTGTCTAAATGTGACAGTGACCTTGCCTATCTGCGGTACTATATTTAATCTTGTGATCTTTCAAATAAAGTGCTTGGCAAAAAATCTGATCAGTATACATTTCACTATGTGGGGTTAAAACCAAGCCATGGAACTGAAGATGAATACTTGCCTTCTTCCCAATCTTCAAAAGTATGAGCGAAAGACAGTAAGCAAACGAGACAAAGCAAAAGATGGTTTGCAACTTTAAAACACCAAGCGGATTTAAGTCACAAAATCGACAGATTAAATATGCCAACTCAACTTACCTGTGCAGACAAACTCTTTCTTCTGCACCTCTGCCACGTTGTGCCCCCTCAAGTGTGGCGGGGCCATGCATTGCGTGTAAAGACCCAGACGGGGGCGCTGACGCAGCCACTCAGAGAGCCAGGCCACGTGGCAGTCACACTGCAGGTTGTTGGAGTGCAGGCGACTGGGGAAGAAGAGGAGGGGATGGGGAGTGTGTGACAATCACAGTAAAGGGGGGACAGACAAGTGGTGGGAGAGATAGGGGGAAGGGAAAAGAGAAATAATTGATTTGAGGACAGGAAAGACGCGAGCAAAGAGAGAGGTTAGATCAATCAATCAATTATAAAAACAGGCACGGATGAGAGAAATACTTCCCCTTGAGATGGTTATTTGTACCAAATACTCGGCGGAGCTACTTACAAGGTCNNNCGATCTGGCATGTGGTTAGAACTGGCCACAGACAGTCGGCTGATGTTGTTGTTGTTGAGGGTGCTGAGGAGGGAAAAGAGCAGAAGACACAACAGCATAAAGATTCACTGGATGCTTCTGCAATCACAAGGTTGTTGTAAACAGACACAGAGATGTGACTTAGCAAAATAAGGTATGGACCATGTAATCAGCGTCATTTTTAATTGTGTCGAGAGGACAATTCTGATATTTAAACCCTACAGTATTTAATTAAGTTACGCCTTGACAACTGGAAGATTTGTCATTTACTTCTAAAGAATTCAGTCGATAGCTATAGCTGTTTATCTGCTGTCTCATTTGATGAGGAAAAACCTAATCTATGTTCCTTTCTTTCTAAGATGTGATATCAAAAACATAATGCCACCACTCTTATCTAGACTGCAGGACGCACGTCTAATATTTAAATTTTTTTTATAAAACTCTTGACTTCATTTAACAAATAAAATAACAAAATAGATTGTCTTTAAATTGTGTCGAATGGACACACAAAAAATGTACTTTCAATGAAATCTTTTGAGGAAAATCAGAAAACTATACAAACCTGACTAGTCTTATATTTTATCTTTATTTATACAGCAAATCATCTATCATTTGTCATTTATATGTTTTTTTAAGCTGAGTTAAATGCTTGCTCCCTATTGAAAATATTTATTGACTTTTAAGTCAAAGCAATCTGCCTTTTCCTTACAATTCAATGAAAAGGAACATTGATCATTAAAGACATTAACAAGCTTTTCAGTCAGACTGACTTTAAAACAGACAAGTGTTCTGTACAGTCGCACTGTTGTCATGGTGATCAAATAAGTCATTAGGCGATAGTGAGTATTAATAAATAACTGTTCTTTTTCAGGTGCTGCACAGGCAATGCAGTCTTTTAAAGGTCAATGAGGATATTAGCTGTTTCATGTCCCACTGCTGTTACAGTTCATCATTCACCAAAGCTCTGCTGTTGTTAGCAGGGTGACTGAATAAAGGAGTACTCACAGCACTTCCAGGTCACGTAATGCACGGAAAGCTCCATCTTCGATACAGCTGATGTGGTTGTAGTCCAACTGGCTGCATATGCACACAGAGGAAAGAAACAAAAAAGGAATCTGTTGTGAGAGCATGTCTTTAAATATATCTTCAGGTGAAATTTAAGTCAGACAGACAGCCCTAGAGAAAGAAAATGGATCAACTCCCCACAGCCAACTCATCAACACACCCGTTTCTGTCACATACTTCCTTTTTCTTTTGCTTTAGTTTTCCCTCCTGAGCTCATTGTCCTTTGTCGATGTATTTCTCAACATATTTATCTCTGTACCCATTCCTGCTTTCTGCTCTCCTCTATCTGACGTTTAATTTGTATGCGCTGCTCTTTACCTCCCTCCCTCTCTCTTCCCCTTTTTCTCAGAATCGCTTTGCTGAAACATTTTAATTAAGACATAAGGACAGTAAATCATGTGGTGTCACCCGCATGCTAATGCACGCACACACACACACACACACACACACACACAGAGCCGAGACCTTTTACAATAATTGCAAGGCATTTCAAAAAAATTATATGATGTGGAAAACAAAACAAGAAGTAGCGAATAGTTGAAAAATCCATATATCTAAAATTACTGCTGGGCAATTACTTTACCTGCAAAATGACCAACAATTATCTTCAATCATCATAACTGAGGCAAAACAAAGAGAGATAACAACAGAAATACCACATGACGTGTGTCGAGAGCACACACACACACACACACACACACACACACACACACACGCTGCTAATGAGCAGCGTTGCCGATCAATACAGCAAGCAGGAGGCTCATGACATTTAACACAATGAAATATTGATGCACAGGCACATGGGGGTTCTGTGCATTTGCAAACACACTGAAAAGCAAGTGACACATGTGCGTGCATATACACACAAGTGCATATATGCACAACACACATGTAACACTTGTTCATAGAAAGTATTGTGTAGTGCCACTTACAGGTTCTTGATCTCCACAGCTCCCCTGAAGGCTTTCCTTGGAACTCCCTGAATCTGGTTCTCACTGAGATCACTGCACAGAGAGAGAGGAAGGTGGAGAAAAGAAGAAAGAAAGAGAAAAAAGATGGCAGAGAGTTAAGCCAAGCTGTCACGGAGCCACTTGTTTTGCAGCACAAGGACTTGATGTAATCACCAAAATGCAGCAGGGGAACTTCAGAGCCAGACAAATCATCTGCAAAATTGAGTTCCCTGCACACAGAGCACTCTCTGGCCAAATATAATCAGCTGTCTCTATTCATCCCTCAGTGACACAAAAAATGCTTCCACTGACAAGCGTCCATGCATCTGGAGCCAGATGCAATTCAATTATGTGCTTTGAGCATCCATTCAGCTCAGGTGCAAAAGGCTACAGATGCTTAAACAACCTGTAGGGGGCACTAGTGACCTCTGCTTCCCTCAGAGCTCTCTGCTCCCCCTTTCATCTCTCCCTCACCCCCTTTCACCCCCTCCTTCCCCTGCTTTTAATTTGTGAGTGATGGATGTGTGTGTGTGTGTGTGTGTGTGTGTGTGTGAACACCAATATTTGCAGAAATCTAATTGTCAGGCACTTAAACTGAGGTGCAGCTTGAAAAAAACAAAAAGAAACACACGACATGCACTGCAGTCATGTGTGCTCATGTTCCTCTTCACTCACGCAGGCACAAAAATACACTCTCACACATGAACAGGTGTCTCTCATTAACTAAATCTTCTGCCTGCGGCCGATTGAAAGGCATGCTATCAATGGTTGGTATAGCAACTTGATTTAGTGAAGGACGCACACACTTGGGTGCCGAAAGATGTACACACAAATAGTTGCTTGAAATGAGGTGCTAAGAACTTTTGCAAACACATATGTGAATATAAATAGAGTAACATAAAGTAAAGGTATGAGAATGAATTTAGCTGTCTGGAGGATGCAGGATGTCAGTGTTGCGATTGAAAAATTAAATTATACCAGCCAATCATCAGTGGAAAAAGGACCCTTCATGATATGTCAGAGTGCTCGGGAGTGTGTGTGTGTGTGTGTGATTCCACATCACTGTGTGTCATTCCAGAAAGATTTATTTGACCTTTCACCATTGACCTTCAAGCTCTTGACCTCGACCATGCTAATCGGCTAACAGCTAATGCCCAGCCACATTCCCCACATTCCTGTGGGTATGATCATACAATCGGTGCTGCAGGTATCATCCATCTCCCGTGTTTACCACCTGCTGATTCCGTAGCTGCAGCTGGAGGGATAATTTGTCGCCAAGAATGAAGAAAAATGAGAGTGTGGGTATTTAAAAGACTGGGAATCTTAAGCAGCAGCATCTTTGCTCTTAAGGATTCTCTTTTCTAGCTTTAATTGAAATGACAAAAGTAGTCCAGCTCTGCAAAAAAACAGTAAAAGTCAATTCCCCTTTAGCCTCCAAGCCTGTGGGAGGATGGGTTGGGGTTTGTTTTTTGACCAGCATCTGAGACAACAGGGGCACAGTGGTGCCGTGAAAACAAACTTTTACAGGTATTTGTACCTTATTAGCAAAGGAAAAGATTTTAGCAGTGATACTGCAGAAAAATAACCTCACTGTTCTGCATTTACACTGATTGATCAGGACATCTGGAAGATAAATGCTCCCTAGAAAACTAGCAATCCAACCTGCAGGAACACCTGTGTGGAAGTTTGTAACCTACTGTGTGTCAACTTGCAAGACAAATTATCTGTCTACCATTAAAGATCGAGTGAGATGTTATGGCTGTCAAGCTGCAGTGTTGCATCCATATACACCAGAAACACCTAATGTATTATTCATTGAGATATTTTTGGCCCCAAAAGAAGAACTGAGTGATTAGAACTTTCAATTAGTCGATGTCCTTGTTTTTTTATTAATTTTTTGTTGCTATCAATGTCCTTTAAGTTTGAAATTGTTTTTACAGTCAAGGATGCATTGGTGACCCAGGATCATTTCTAAACCACAACGGTCCTTGGGCTTTAAATAGTATGGGCGCTCTGCAGTCTACTCAGTGGTTAGATAGAATAGATTTAATTTGTGTTTTAAACTGTTTGTCAGTCCATAGTATGTTCAGCTGAAATCGCAGTTGTGCTAACTCTGAACTAAACCTCTGTTTTAAAATTTTAAAAATTGCTTTGCTTAGCAACCAGCCTGTTAACTTCAGTGGGTTACAGGCAATATTTTGGACTTGATTTAAATTTGCACAAATTTGATGCCAAGTTTGTAATTTCATTATACAATGACTGATGATTTCTTCTATTCTTATTGAACTGTGGCTCGGTGGTTTCTTTGCCTCTTTCTACCTTTTCAGTTGTCAATCTTGATGAAAGCACTTTTGATTAAAGTGTATTAAAGTAAATTCAAAGTAAAAGTAAAGCTCATAGTTCAAAGTAAAGTTCATATCATGTCTCTATGCTTTCTGATTGATCAACATCATTCTGGAATAAGACTTTACAGAGATCGATGAAGAAAGCACACAACGCAAATGCACATACCTTTCCTCACACAAGCACACACACATATACAGTGCGCACACACAAACACGCAGTACCTGGTTTGACTCAAATAGAGTGTATTCTGATATGGTTGAAAACAGCTGTGCTTCTTAACCGCTGTAACTCTAGAACCAAGCAAACTCTCTCAAAGTGCTCCTTTATATGGGGTTAGAACAATCTCAAAATCAAAAAATGCACACATAAGGATTCACAAAAATATTTTGGATTTATATGTAAATGACTCTCTCCACAAAAATGTTTTTTTAATGCACACACAAAAATTTCTAGTTTATATAAATGTTAAAAGAACCCACACATATATTAAAAAGGTTCAGAAATGTATTTCTGATGCACACACAAACATTTCTTGTTTTAAATATAAGCTATATACCTAAAATCCACAAAGACGTGCTTAAAAGGATTCGTAATTTGTATCAAAAACATTTATAAATGTTTTGACATTTAAGTACAAACTGCTGAATCTGCATTTACAAACCGCTTGTGGCGTGTGAAATTCACTGTATTTGTGTGTGGAATTTCTGAGGCTCCCCTGACATAAACCGATCCACAAATGCATTTTTTTCAACAGGGAATTATCTGCAGCCAATCAGATGTCTCCATCCTTTTCAGCCAATCACAAGAACGCCTCCCACTTGTCCCATTGTCAGACTCGGCTATTAACATTAGCTGGCTAATTCACCAACCTTTTAAATCCATATATTTGTGAATTTTTGTTATATATATATATATATATATATATATACAATATACATATAAAATATATATAGAAATATTTGCATGTGCATCAGAAATACATTCGTGAACCTCCAATTCATGTGTGGAACAGCAGCACACTGTCAGCTAATCTTGGCCAGAGTGTGTTTACAAATACACTTAACAAATTCATTTGTTAACCTGCGACTCTCTGCCACAATTACCGCAATGGTAAACAACGAGATAGGGTAGAGGTTGAACACAGGATGTCAGCTTGTGTGTGTGTGTTTGTCTTTAGGTGTGTGTGTGTGTGTGTGTGTGTGTGTGGTGTTTGACATATGCATTCATCTTCTGATGCACTGAGATGATTGGAAATTGATTTTACATGTCCCTCTTTCCTGTGATCTATGACAACAGAGAGACACCACACACACACACACACACACACACGTAGATATTGTACATGCATGCACATGTGATTGGCAGTTTGGGGGCTCTTAAGAAGTGCGGGAGTCCACTCTCGCTCTAAACCCAATTCATCACTCAGACCACCAGAGAGAGAGAGAGAGAGAGAGAGAGAACAGAATGTTTACTCTGACTAGGAAATTGACTTCTTGGGGACTTAGGAGTGGATTTTCTTCCTCAGTTTGGCGCCAAGGCACCTGATTTAGTTCCATCCATAGTTAAATCATTTGTTGGATGTCCAACCCACTACTTTCCCTCTCTATATTCTTCTCTGGCTTCCTCTCGTGTTGACCTCTCCCTTTCCACCCTCTTTTCTCTCTTTCTCTCTTTTCTCTGGTCTTGTTTTTGGACTTCCTCAAGGTTTAACCCCTCACCTCTGCCCCTGTGCCTAAAACGGGAGGTTACCTTCATTAAAAGAGGCTCCTGCTGAGCAACAGTGTGTGTGTGAGTGTGTGTGTGTGTGTCTGTGTGTGTGTTTTTGTTTGAAGGGGCCGGAGGTATTAAATCCACACAGGAACTATATCATGCTGCTAAGTTGGGAGCCCACTGAAAACACACACATGCACACACACACGCACACACACGCACACAGACACACACACACACACACATGTGTAAATGTAAATGAGAAAACAGATTTACACACACACACACACACACGATGCTGCACACTGATGACATGCATGATTTACACTACCTGTTCACAAGCGCAGTGACTAAAAATCTTGTATTCTTTTTAGCTGAACTTGTCCTCCTTTTATCACCACATGCTCTGTTTCAGACTAATCTGAATAGAAATCTTTAGCATTAAAGATGATGTTTTAGTTTGTACAAGAAAATAGAGATTTTGGATACTGTATACTTTGCCTAACAGGTGGCATTTATAAACTAATTTGTTTTTTATCATTCAGGTGTCTGGTAATGAAAACAGAAAAATATGTAAATGGCAACAACAGGAAGCGAAAGAGGAGATTAAGCAGTTTTTTGTTTTTTTTTTTAAATACGTAGGTGTTCTACTGTGGCTGTTGTGACAAACATTCATATGAACAAACGTTTTCATATGCAACCATCAATTTTAGTGGCCAAAATCCTGTGGACGTAGTCGTTTTTAACATCTTCTGACCTTCCTCTTTGTCTGTTTTTCTCACCTCTGGTGGCCCAGGATGTGTGTGAGTGTGTGTGCACGTGCGTGTGCACGACAGAGTCAGGTCTCCAGTGTTAAGAGCTTAGTGCTGCTTTTCTAAAGGGTCTATTCAGAGAGAGAGGAGCTTTTGACGCCCTGCGTGTCTAAGAAGACCTGGGCATGAAAGAGCAGCACTCAATTCTCACACATGCACCCCTCATCCTCCTCCCCTCCCTCTGCTTTCTCTCTTCATGCTGGACACACACACACACACACACACACTCACACACACTCTCTCTCTCTCATGTACTGTTACACAGTTTCTGAACCTCTTTTGTACGTGCCATACTGCCACGAGATTCTTCCCATGTCCTGCAAACTGGGGGGTTCCCGTGGATCCATAAACGAGTGCGTGTTTGTGTGTGTGTGTGTGAGAGAGACAGGGTATGGGCCGGAGTTGGCAGAGCAGTAAACTAATCATCTTGTTCAAATCCCTTTTGGAGACCTTAATCCTATTAAGTATAAGAATGTGTGAATGGGAAAAGAGCTGGGAGCTGGAAGGAGTCAAAAAGGAAGAGAAGGTAAGGAACAGATGGACGGAGGGAGGAAAAATGTGAAAGATAGGATATCAGATAAGACAGATACGCTGCAAGAAAAGGAGTGAGTTTTGGGTTTGGAAGAGGGGTGTTTAGGACGGGACGGTCATGGAGAAAGACCACAGTGGCTGGGACTGTGTGTGTGTGTGTGTGTGTATCCTTAATTCAGGGAGCAATG
>JAQFJA010000020.1:8699055-8711169 GCA_029874485.1 Naso brachycentron
AGAAAAAATAAAGGAGTGATTTCTCACTTCCAATAATGACTCTATTCCCCGTACACGTTACTTTTTATTGAATTAGGCTGTTCTTCTTTATTCTGCTCATCATATCTCTCCGTCCTTTTCCCATCTCTCCCTCTCTCTCGCTACTCCTTTCTTTGTATGTCTCTCACTCCTTTCCACTCTCTCTAGTGTATACAACCATTCATAACTCTAGGTTATCATTTCAAAAGGCTTTCAATTCAAGCCCCTTACAGAGGAGACAGTATAAAGAGGCTGCTCTAGGGCAAAAAGGAACCAACACACACTCACACACATATGCAAGCATGCACACACAAAACAATCATGCAGAAGGAATAACCACACACGTAAACAGAGTTGACAGAACACACACGTACACATTATCAAGCAAACATTTTTGCTTAAGTGAACACACACACCCTGTTTTTCTCAGGTAAATATACAGATGCTAAATGGTATCTAAGTGATACTAGTAATTACCCCCCCTCACCCACCCAACACACACACACATACGCACACACACAAACAGCAAGGGAGGGAAATCCCTGATTGCTGAGCTTATTATTCTGTGTTGACTCCATAAAAATCAGGTTTTCCCTTTATAACCTTTGTTGTCCTCTTTCCTCTCCTCTCATCTTCAGACTCTTCTCCGTGTCTCTCTCTTTCTCATTTTCTTGTCTGTCTCAGTCTTGTCTGTCAGTCACGCCTGGCTGACATTCTGTCATCAGTCCCTGTTGCTCTTTCTCTAAAAGCTCTTAGCTGCCCTCAGGGCTCAACTTATAATATTACAGTACACCTCAAATCCCTTTCTCTCTCTCTCTCTTTCCCACACACACACACACACACACACACACACACACACACACAAACACACACACACTCATACACTAATGGAAGAAAGACTTACAATAGCAGCACTAAGTGAGCAAAGAGCCACTGGATACAGAAAGAAGGAGCATCTTAAAGAGCCTTTTGGGTCTCTCACGCTCTGTCTGTCAAACATATAAATAGCAGCTGTAGTCATATTAACATCTTGGACCTCTGGCCTGATTAATAAGCGCTATAATGCACATGTGCGCAATGGTAATGTTTAAAATGACCTTGAATTAATGAGCATTTTTGGGGGTAATTAAGAAACGAGTTGTTTAGAAAACGATGAGTTTTATAACAAGCTGCATTGTGTAGTCAGATCTGTTGTATTTAGTCTCTGTTGCTCATTATGTATTTTCATTTAGTATTAATGCATCCCAGGGAGATTAGTATCTGTTAGACTAGCTCAGAATCCTAACAAAGCAGATGGTATAACACTGAGTGAATATTAACACACATGGACTATGCAGAAAGCACAGAGAAATGTACACATGTGCGTTTAAGGCCACGCAAAGAACAAACTGGCCTCTCCGCACTGCAGCCTCTCATGCCGCATGCTGTGTATGCATGACAGGCTGTGCATCTGTGTGTGTCTGAACTGCATGGTAGTTGTATCATACCTTAATCATGGGAAATACCCACTGCATGTTTCAATTACATGTGCGCGTTAGTGCGTGTTTAAGGCGAGTGGGTGTATGTGCATGCATAAGCGTGGCGGGGCGTTCGGAACTGCTCTATTGATGAGAGAATGAAGTCATTTTTCAATGTGGGGTTAAGCGCGGCATTATTGCCGCCTCATTTGGCTCCTGTGGGCCACCATAGCCCTCCCGTCTGGTTTCCATGGCACAGAGAGAGAACAGAGAGAGGAATGTCCCTGCTTACCAGACTGCAAGTTCATCCATCAGCTCACACACAAATAGACATACATGCACTCACGCACACTCACTCACACACACGTACAGGGGCAGGCAATAAGAGCTTATCCCACTCACAGTCAACTTTCCCACAAAGTTGCAACAAATCAAGAGCAGCAGCGTTAAGTCTCCTAAAGCCAGCCAATATCACATTATACACGAGTTGTACTAGGGTACACAGAGCAGCACAGAGTTGTGTGCTGCTGTAAATCCAGTTCACCTATAAGGATAAAGTCTGTACCACACAGTTAACACAGTACACGAGGGACATGACTGTAAACTCAGGAAATCTTAAAGAGTCCATAATACTGCTGAAGGGAAACTGTTGAATTTCTCAGTGGTCTAGAGTTTACTGCTGAGTTTCCTGCCATGCATTCGTGTGTGTGTGTGTGTGTGTGTGTGTGTGTGTCTGGTGGTCTGAGATTTGTTCTGCATTGAGCAACATAAGCGTGTAGTAGTTCACAAACACTGCAGGAATTGTCTGCAGTAATGGGATGGGTTGAGCAGGCTCAATGTGCACACGCACCTTTGTTTGTGTGTGTTGTGCGCGTGTGTGTGTTTGTGTGAGGGGTTGTTGTGTATGTTGGTTGTTTGAACAAATGCTGAACAGGAGCCAACCATGTCAGTGAGCATTGTCAGTTCACATAATAACTACATTCCTCTGGTGATATCATACAGAGCAGACAGAGATCAGCGTCATTGTAAAGACAGTGAGAGATGGATGAACTGTCCTCATTCATTCATGTAAACTTTGGCAATTTTCTAGTGCTTAACAGAGTTTAGTAAAAACATCCTGCAAGTTGGCTCTTTCATATACTTTCCCTTTTTTTTTCTTTCTTTCTTTTAATCCCCCTGAGGTGGAGTCTCTCCTTCTCTCAGTTTACTGTAAACATCTCCATGTATCACTGTCATATCAGCACATTCATCTCCTACAGAGGGCCAGCGTCCCTGCAGTGCACCATTCACACTCATTCACACACCCACGCTGAGCACAGAGTGTATTTACACACACACACACACACACACACAAACACACACACACACGCTCTATGTGTGCATGTACGTGCACATCCATACACATACAACCTTCTTCAACCGATTGTGCCTCAGTCTGTTGTGATTTTCTTTGTTTTAGTATTTTTTTATTAAGCAGATGCTGAAGAATATATCAACATGCACAAAATGCAACTCTGCATACACAAATACACTCAAGCTGTTATACACAGAACATCACAGTGAACTGTGCTTCCTCGTTAGTGCCAAATTTATTGTATGCCATTTGCAAAGTTGGATGACCTTAAATGAATTTCTCTTTGAAAAGACTCCGAACTGCCTTATATCTGTACTTATCCAATATCCAGTGACTACCTGATCTTGGATTTTGATCAATCAACTTGACTATATGGGTGCACAGCTTTCAGCAAATCTCAACCATCATTCTTTGATTCTTCTTTAGATTTCAAAGATTTATTAAGTTTTACTCTTCAAGTGAATTAAGGTCAAATTTGTTTGTATGGACAAAAATTACAATTTAGTCTCAGAACAATATGTGGTAACACTTTCTGTGAAGCCTGTTTCTATAATGCATCATAACACATTATGAACATATATAACACATTATAACATTATCAACACACTTATAATGTGTTTTAGGTCGTTATGGTTATGGTTATTAAAAGAAAAAAGACAAAGAAGAATTGAAACAATAATTTAAATATTTAATAAAAGCATTTAATTAGAAGAAAAAGTTTTTAAAACGAGTCTGCAGTGAGGAGCCCTGGTGGCCTGGGAGTTAAGGCAAAAACAATGATTGAGCTGTTGACATGTTGTGCATATAAGCTCCTTCCCCATCCCCTCCTCTCTCGGTTGCTTTATAAAGGCATAAAAAAGAAAAAAAATCACCAGGAAGCGGAGTTTTGACAGACAAGATGTCAAGCTACTCCATTAGGACCTCGACCAGGGGCCTTCACTATACCATGACTTTTTTTCCCATTAGTGCTTGTTGCTTTACTGTTGGTTCGACCTTGAAATTGTTAAAGTGCTGTAATTATGTTGCAAGTCTGGAAAAGGAGAGCTTAAACTTGTAAAAAACGATTACAACACTCACAAACTTGTGGAGGGGCCCTGAGAGACAGAGATGATCCATTTGGATTCATCTCTACTTCCCCTGTGTCTATAAAAAGCCTGGTGTCACATCTCCCAGACTCTCTGACGAGGTGTCAACCCTTCTCAGCTCCACCTGACACAGAAGCCACATACCAAACATCCTCCTTCCTGTTTGTGTGTATCTGCAGGAGTGCATGTTGCCCGGGCTCTCATCTTACTCTTTGCGGTTTCTCTGTTTGTCCATCATGTTAAGACCTGATAGTACAGATACACGAAATCACAGCGCACACAGCGGTTCAGAACCAGAGCAAACGAGAAATTCTCTCCGTTCAGTCTGGCCTTCCTCGTCACACTGAGAGGCATTTGGTTCAAGCCTATTGCACTGACAATCAAAATGCCTCCTGTAATGCTATCATCACACAGCAACCCCCGGCAACTGTATTACACCCATTCAAAGGACACATAACTTTATTAACTCACTCACACACAGCATGACATGTCTCTGAAAGCAGCAGGCCGTGCAGGCTGCCTGCCGTCTCGATAACATAACTTTATTAGCCACTCTATAGAGACAGTCGCAGACAGCGCCTCGCAAGCTCAACAAGTTCATTAAGTCATTGGTGGCTGGCCTTTAAAACAACACAACTTATTACTAGTTGGCAGCATTACCAGACATGAACACAGCAGTGGTGTCAGCTGCCAAAGAAGAGGTTTGAACTACAATATGGGAAAAGATGAGTGAGGTGCATGTTCTGTCAAATAAAAACACACAGCGGCCTAGGATTCCTTGATTATTTGTTTTGACTGAGAAACTGTGCAAATAAAAAATAATATTAAAGCCAATAACACGCCCATCAGAAAAAGAGAGATAAATTCAATAAGTCATGTGCACCTAAGCTCAGTGTTGTTGTTTTTTTATTTTTTTATTTTTTTTTCTTTTGAAGAGGCAGATCAGTTTAAATCCATTCACAATTGTCTGTCCTGAAGTAGAAGAAGACACTAAATGAAGTCCTGTTGAAATAAGTACAGTTTAGAAAATACTCTGGTAAAATAATACAAAGAGAAACAAAGGCAGAGAATATTTTTGCTATGGATGGTTTTGTCATATTCAGACCAAAAACATCAATGAATTCATGGATTTCTTTTTAATTTTGTTAAATTAACCAAAACCTGGAAGTGCATCCAAACAAACGACACACACCACATGATTTTGCTGCATGCCACTTGTTGTTAATATTTGGTCCGGGCGAAAAAAGAAAATCAGAGTGCAATGCACATTTGCACACAAGACATATTTAGGTCACTTTTGGGGTAATTACATGGACTTATATTAATTTCCTGGAGATTCCCTCATTCATAACCACTACTTGCCCAACCCTAACCTCAACCACCGACACAAATATCAACTGTTTAACAATTTTTCAGTGTAGCAGTCATTCCCGTGAACTAGTCCTGATCCTGAAATGGATCCTTAAAAGTAGCCTAAGTAATACCAACATACACAAACACACATACACGTACCCACCCACCACACACACACACACACACACACAGTTGGATTCCTCGACTCTGTACCATGTGGCATTTGATTATTGAATGCTTTCCTCCGGAACACATTCATAATTAATGGAGAGACTGGATCTGTCTCCACAACACACTCACCCCCCCCACTCTCCCATCCTCTCCCCCACTGTCCCCCATCTCTGTCAACCTCCCTCCTTCTTACAACAAACACTTCCCTCACTGTGAGACTAACCCCAAGCAGCAAAAGGCTTCTTTTGAAAAGCTGATCTGATGCATTTGACTGCATTTCAATCAACACAAAAACACTAAAATAAACTGATATCACTCCTGTTTTCTCTCTCTCTCTCTCTCTTTTTCTTGTGTTCTCGCTCTCTTCAGGGATTTCAGAGCAAGAGATGTTACTAATTGACCAATCAGGTTGAACTAACAAGGCTGTCAAACCGTGTTAGGATCATCCGCCAATCACGGCCCGCTGAGTTATCTCCCTGGGCAACTGTTAGCCAATGACCTGCATGAATCTGACTCGCAGCAATCGCAATCAACCACCAGAAACTGATATACAAAATCAAATTCCAAACAAACACATATACAGACACGAAATGATGGACAAATATCACATCACCCTGTAGAAATTAAAGCAAGACTGCAAAAAACAAAAGATGAATAATCATATATGTGTGCACGTGAGTGCATGAGTGTTTGCCACTCAAAAACCACATTTCTTAGGAACAAAGACTTTGCTGCCCATTAGTGGCCAAAAGCTGGAAGGCAAGCGCACACACACACACACACACACACACACACACAGATCTTTGTTCATTTCAGTGTCTTTTAAGACCATCTCTGCCCGGAGCATGTAAAAAGTCAGAGCAGCCTTTTCATGCCATAGTAATGTACAATGGCTCCTTCTCCTCCGTCTCTTTCTTTTTGTCTGTCTCTCTGCAGGTCCTTAACCTCCTTTTCCTCTTCTTTATTTGCCTCGTAACTGCTTTCACCATCACTTCACTGCCTCTTTTTTAAAACCACTCCTCTGTATCTTCTCTTTTTTCTTGCCCTCTTTTCTTCACCTCATCTCTCTCTCTATCTATCGCCATCCTTTCCTCCATTTTGGGACTTTTTTTGAACTTCTTCTCTCCATCTTTCTGACTTGTCTCCCTCATCATCTCTTCTTTTCTGTCCATCCTCATTTCGTCTTTCAGCCCTAAGGGAGCGTGAGTTGTAAAGATGCCACTGCTTTTAAGTGAAAGAGGGTTGCCTCTTTATGCCCCAGTCGCGGTCACTGGAGCCTATGTTATTAACACACACACACACACACACGCAGGCACACACACACAAGCCCAGACTCAGTCCCATGACCACAGTGGTAATCAACGATTGACACACTCACAACCATATGCACAGGCAACTTGTTAGTATGTTAATTTTCACTATGCATATGAATGATCATCTGAGCCCAAATAAACACAGTGGCCATCTGCTCCACTGAGGTGTGAGTGTGTGTGTGTGTGTGTGCGCAATTGAGTGAATGAATGCATGTCAGTCTCAATACATTCTACAGGATGAAAACGTGTAGAGCCTGCTGTTAGGCTTTTTCCTTGGGGAGAGAAAGACTGTTTTTGCAGGGAAACGTGCGTGTGTGTGTGTGTGTGTGTGTGTGTGTGTGTAGGTTTGAGGGGTTCAGATGTATTCCTAATGCTTCATACCACATATGGGTCAGTGCTGCTGTCCCCCAGGGGTGTAGGAGGGGTCAGAAATCAGGGTATCTGGGAGGGGGGAGACAAGCACCATCAGCAGTCTTAAATCAGTATTTAAGGTTCACCAAGCTTTCAGGAGACGAGACGTTCATTTGCACGGGCGAAGCGGGGGATGAGTCCAGTCCAGTCGCTCGTGAGTGAATCGCAATGATGATGAGCAAATGGAAGGCAGTTACGAGCAGACTGGCAAACAGGCTGCCGCCCGTGTGCCCCTGGCTTGGCTTGCATTTTGTGTCTATGTACAGTGGCAGCGCAGGCGGCGTGCAGAGCTGTTAAGTTTATAGGCAATGTGAGAAGGTAGCAACGAGAGGTCAGACAGTGTGTTGTTATTTTTGGTCTGGGGGTTCTTTGGTAACTGAAGGCCAGACAGACAGAAAGACAGTCAGAAGGCCAGGCTGGAAGTCGACAGAGAGGCAGAAACGTAAAGGACCACAGTAGCAGTTTGGAAAGTCTTGACTTATTACAATAAGTAGTTTCACTTTATGTGTATTTCTTTCATTTTCAAATGCATATTGTGAAGTGCACTTTAGATTTTTTTTATCAGACATTCATTTTCTTGGTAAAAATAAATAAATAAATAAATAAATAAATGAATAAATAAATAAAACTAACAACTGTGATTTTTCCTACTATGACAAGCGGAAATGTCTGCTGAGAAAACTTTATACTTTTCAACTATCAGAAAGTTCAAAACTTTGAAAATGTTTGGGACAGTTTCAATAGTTGATTGTCATTTATATCATTTAAGAATAAAAAATGTGTTTTCTAGTTTCAACTTCTTAAATGAGAAGATTTGCTGTTTTTCTATGTTTTTTTTAGATTTTTTTGTATGTCTGGTGGAAACAAATACACACACAAGTTACTACAGGGACATTTTACAGGCCTGTAGTCAGTCAACCGATTTATCCAAAAATGAAAGATTATGAATCTAAATACTTAGCCATGGTAGTTGCATTCTTATTTGCATGCTGAGTTGTTGTTTATTTATGTGTGACAGAGACAAATGTCTGCATTAGAAGTACTTTTTTTTTTTACAATGACAAAGTAAAACTCCATTTAAAAATGCATTTATCACTTTATGAACTGAACTTGTAAACCCCCGCACTACACATTTGGTCGTCATTTCTACACCCTCTGTTCGGTCAACAGGTATTTAAATCTATGCCTTCTGTCCTTTGGTATATCATAAAAAACAGTTTCATATGCAGGGAGGAATATCACACACACAGACACACACACAGACACACACACACACACACACACAAACATACACACAACAAACACATTTGGCCTTTTGAACAGTGAAGCAGGAAATACAAAGAGGAAGTGCGAAAAAATTTGTTCACCATCATTTTCTTTCCTTCAAATCAATACTCACTTCAAGTAAAGGCTGAGATGACAGGGGAGGAACTGGCGAGTGTAAAGAACAAAGGGCTCTGGGTGTTTGAAAGAGGAGAGAGCAACATGAAGCGAGGGATGAAGGATTGGCACAGTGAGAGTGGGGCATGTTATGACATCAGATGTCGTCAACCAATTAGACGGGGTGTTGCAGGAGAGTGGTTCCAGCAGCCACTAACAGCCTCTGTGTCACTGAGCTCAGGAAGGGAGAATTTAATAACAAACAATCTCTTCTATTTCTTTTTACCTCCCTCATCCTTTCTTTTTATGAGAGCCTCTTCAGTAATGGCCGTCTTTTGTCCTTCCTGAGCTATCGGACCCTTATTAACTTTGAGCTGAGCAAACCCGCCCAACTGGAATTAGAAACCAGAGGCTCGGCTACTTAACTGTGGATGAAGACCACAGATTGTTTGCTGATTGCTGCTAGGTTTCCACATGACCAGATTAGCAATTAGCTTTAATGAGCTTCGGTCAAAAGGTGAGACCGCTGAACGATCTCACTCTGGTTTTAAATTGGAAAAAGGTTAAGAAACACTTGAGCTTTGCTGAAGCAAAGACATGGAAGTGTTCAAGTGCCTGCTTTAAAAGGATTGCTGTGGTTTATTCAGTTTTACCAGAGAAACTGAGAAGATGATACAGGTGTCTGTGTGGAGAGCTTTAAAGTGTGTATATGTTTGAAACGACTTCATCACAGAGGAGAAAATCTCTTTATAAAACTGTCTCACTCATGTAAAAAGACAATCTGTCCCCGAGCTTATAAGCATTCTCACAAAAACACACACAAGTGTAGTTAGAGCACGAGAACAGCTGAGCTTTAGATTGCTCCCAAATCCCCTGCGACTGTGAGTTTGGGCCAGCGGGGTGAAATAAACTTACCACCTGCTACTGGTAGTTCACACACTCACACACACACACACACACACAAGCAAACACACACACACACTTCCCTAACATCTGCCACTGCAGTCCCTTGTGTTTTGCCAACACCGGAAACTTTCAGACTAATAGTCACAGCTCAAGGCAGTGCTTACAGTTTCCCAGCTTTTAATGGCTGTTCGCCTTACATCATTTATGCATATCAATCACCATAAACACACACACACACGGGCAGAGTGCACATACAGTGGGATTGTATCGTTAAGCTGTGAATAACAGAGCTGAAAGCCTCAGCAGTGAGTATTGAGCTGTTAAAGTTCAGAGGGAGGGAGCAGAGCGATGGAGGCAAAAGGAAAAAAAACAGAGAAAGTAATTCAGAAGGGGTGATGAGTCTGCAACACTCAGGTAATGCAGGGCTGGAGGAAAAACTCTGAAACACAACACAGTAACTGAAGTAAATACAGATTTAGTGGAACCGATATTTGATTTTTGTTGAGCCTGTCCACATCTCTTTATAACGGCTCTTTGTTGTTGAGCAAATATACAATTATCCCATGTAAGTCGGTCACTCTAAAATTTACTTTTCTCCATAATTTCCTCACGCGCAAGCTGATGTTTTCAAATTACTTTTTTTCAACCAACATAATACCAAATATGAAGTTTACTGTGTACAAAATTTACATGAGATAAAGAATATTGCAAATCCTGACAATGTAGAAGCTGAGAAGAGACAATGTTTGGCATGTTTGAAAACTGACTGGAACAGCTGATTATTATGAGTATAGCTGCTGATTCATTTTTCTCTAGATCAACCGCAGTAATACCGGGGTCAGACTACATGATATCAGCCCAGTAACAGCTCGACCTGAAAGACGTAGGGCGTCGGGTGGGCTCAGAAATGATCAGTGAGCATCTGGCGACAGTCAATTGTTTTTTCCTGTGTAGCGTGTCACAATGGACAACAACCAATGCCAAATCTGGGACACCTCACGACGTCCTAACAGAAAAACTAGCCTGTTTGATTTTTTTGTTTACCTCCCACAGTGGCTTATCAGTAGTAGTAGCTTCATTTCTGGTGACATCACGCACATCACAAACGATGATTAATCAGGGAGTAAAGTGTAGTCTGTCATATCTCCCGTCCACGACACAGCAAGAATTTATGCCTCTATAATCGCCTAATCTGACACAGTGAACATTTTAACAGACAGAAACATCTTGTAGTCTGACCTCGGCATAGGTGACTCATTAAATAATCATCTCACCGCTTAGTTATAAATAACAAGAACACGGCTTCTGAAACGTCCCTTCATGTTTCTGATAATCATCAAACCTCAAACATTCAACAGAATGCTGGTAAATAATCTGCATTCATTCATGCATTGCTTTTTAGTCTTCGGATTACCAAGAGTGCTTTACAACACAAGCCAGCATTCACCCATTCACACCCAAATTTTCTCACCAGTGGTTCAATATCTTGCTCAAGGACACTTCGACATACAGACTGGAGGAGTCGGGGATTGAACTGTTAACCTTCTGATAATAGATGAATCTACCTGAGCTATAGCTGACCCCCGGGACATTTTACTCTCCTAAATATATATTATTAATAATAATACCACACATTTTAGTTTGTGACTGGTATTTCTGACTATTTCTGACCATTGCAGCAGACTCTTCAAAACACACACACATTCAAAAGTGCTCACAGAGGACAAACAGGGATCAAACGTTCAGCCTTTCTCGTCTGACTCTTTTATCTTTGCATGCTAATTAACCTTGACCTGAAACCTCCCAGCACTTAATTGCTACCATGGAAACGTCTGCCATTTGCAGAACTGTCCTCCCTTGCACACATGTATACACACACACACACGCACACACACACACACATACAAGCATACCCACCAAACACACAGTTCAATTAGACCCATCCATTCTGCTTGAATAGTAACAGTCATCATCATCAGCCCATCAGATATCACCTGTCTCTGTCTGTTTTTCTGCCCCATTGACTCATGAAGAGGAGCTGCAGGCAGAGGGAGGAAAAATGCACAAAAGAGATGGAAAAAAGAGAGTATGAGGCATTAATGTGAATAACAGAAATAGATAAGGATCAAGGGAAAAGTCCTCAGATCCTAAGTACCACTAAAATATCACATTACAGGTAAAAGTCTTCCATAGAAATGAAGTACAAGTACAGACGTTCAAGCTAAACGTACTACACACATCAAAAATAAAGGTGCTTTTTCTAAAGTTAAGTATGCAGTGACTGATTAATTATTGCACAATATCTTCATTAGATTTTTAATAATGCATTAATGTAAAAACAGTATTTCACTGCTGAGCTGGAGCTTCTTTGAAAAACCCTAAGTCCAGCAGCTTGCAATTCTTTCTTTAAAATGGATAAATCTGAGCCCTTTTTTCAATTAATCATTAAATAGTTTATGAAACACTGACGATTTATAAAATTTCTATGAAGGGAAATTTTCTTATATCAACAGTCCAATACAAACTTTCAATTATCAGTTTAATCCGAAAAACGAAAGCAGCAAAACCTTTTGTTTAAAAAGTTTGAATCAAGTTGCCATTATTTTTTCACTGTTTTTGCTTGAAAAATAACTTTTGAACTATAAATAAAGTTTTGTCATCATCAA
>JAQFJA010000020.1:8779636-8790120 GCA_029874485.1 Naso brachycentron
CCTGTGAACAAAAGAGACCCATTTGTATAAATTTGGCTTGTAGAGGGTTTGGCTCTGAAATGCCCTCCTAGCGTAGCAGATTTAATTACACGGGTATCTGTTGCTCTGCCTCAGCGGATAAAACAGGCCTCCATCAATACAAGAAGTCAACGTGCCCCCCAGCACTTCAAACAAAACTTCATGTGTTAGTAACCAAGCGAGGAGTCTGTGAAAAAGGACAAATCTGAACGAACCTGTTGATGTGTCTTAGATAATTCTGTTACACAGGTTTTATTTATGTTTATGGCAAAAACTCTTTTTGCTATTTTTAGGACTTGAGTATTCAAAAGTCAAAAATGCTTTAGCCATACAAGCAGTGTAGCATTGAAGATCGAAATGTGAGACAGTCAAGGTATTTTGATCCAGCTAGACTAAAGTACCTTGACAGTTATTGAATGGATTGTAATCAAATTTTATCTTGAATCTTAATGTGTTTTTTTTTTTCCATGTCACCAGCAGAGGTTTATTGGGAGCTTTGAGGAAAACATCTCAATAACTTTTATATATTGCTATGATTCAGAATGAATATTGATGTTATGGACTTTTATTTTACTTTTTATTCCAGCTGTACTTTGTGTTGAGTAGTACTTAGCAGTTGTCAGCATGCTGACAGGCTAAACTAAGACTGTTAACATGGTAAACATTATACTTGTTGCTAAATATCTGTAAATGGCCTTGTCAGTGTAAACATATGCCGACATGAACAATTAGCTCAAAGCACCACTGTATGTGAAGGAAGGCTGTGAAACATCTTATTGTTTTAAAGCAAAACTGAGCTAATTATCAGCAGAATGTGTTACAGAGGAGTTAAAATTAGTAAGGTAACCAGCAGGATTTGCACACTTAGAGGTTTTGCACTTAAGGAATCTGTCTTGTTGTTTGGTCAAAATATACAGAGTAGGAGAAAAAGCACATTGTGCAAATTGTGCAAAAGTCAAATCATAGTGGATATAAAATAGAAATTGCATTGAAAATATGTGTTATATATCCATAGGTGAAACTACGTGAAAACAGCTGTACTTTCTGTTTCATGGCAAAGCTAAAAAGTTGTCCTGTTTGAAACGCCCAATCATTTATGCTGATGACAAGCATGAAACAGGAGGTTTAATGTTACATTTCAGTATGAAAATATGCTTAATCAAAGCGAGGTTTTTAAAAATCTGAAGAGGGATGCACGTTGCTCATGTAATGGAGACATCTGGAAAGCAGAATGTATCTTCATTAGAGCAAGAAATTTAAGTGTAGATACTTGTGTAACAATTTTCTTAAAAAGTGAAAGCAGACTTTAACATACAGTAATTATTTAGCTTTACACATGAAAATGTGTTGAAGTATATAACAGTGTATGTGCAGTACTGAGTCCTTTATTTCCATAGCTGGCTGTCAGAATCCCAGACGCTTCTCTCTCGTCTCTGCTTTCTCAGTAAATAGAAAACATTACAACTCAGTGGACTGAGTAACTGGCTCTATTTATCAAAAACATATGATTATTCACTTTCCCCTTCTCTCGTATTGTTTTCTTTTTTCTGAATATGGTTTTGATAGACTAATTTTTCTCTTCGACCACTCATCCCTAGATATTTCTTTGTCTATCGCTTTCTCCTTCAGGTCCAGTCGTTCCAGACCCAGTTTTCTATCTGCGGTTGAAATATAAAGCCTGTCAGGAAAGTGCACTCGCTGGCCAAACGCTGGGCCCCTCCACACACAGACAGACATACACACACACTGGCACATGTCCATTTAAACCAGCACAACCCAGTACATAAGAAGGACTAAGCACACACAGGGGCTACACACCCCACCTGCAACCTCTTCAACCTAAACCTCACATATTCTCCCATTCCTCTCCCAAACCATAAGCCCTCCCTGAAAAAACCCAAACCTCTTGTTCTTTAAGCTCTAACCACTATCTTCCACTTCACTTCCTTATTTTCTGCACTCACATGCTTAAAGCTGAAGCTTTTTTTTTTTTTTTTGAAGCTGATAAAAACAGACATTAATCCACAAGTGCCAGACATACAAAGTTTGATATAGTGGAAAGGATTTGTGGCTGTAATCTATACAACTGAGGTCATTTATTGACGCATGTGTCCAAATGTAGTGCAGAGGTGTGTGTGTGTGTGTGTGTGTGTGTGTGTGTGTGTGTTTGATTATCTTGGCTCAATGACACTGAGCTCCATTATCTCCACCTGTTGATCGTCGCCCTTTTTACACTACAACAACAAGAAATCTTCCCATTTTTACTGGCCCCGCATACTCCTCACATGAGTCCACATCTACCGCACACACCGAGACGGTCTACCACTGAGTATGTGCATGTGTGTAACAGACGGAGAGAGCTTAGTAACAATGGCTGCCCCCTTAAAGTCAATGGCTCGAGTCATCAGTCAGAAAGACCCGAGTTGAGCCGGAATTTGTTCACTGAATCACTGCGCTTTCTTTTTAGTTGCATCATTGTTCACAAAGCAATGCAAAAGCAACAGCTTGGCAGGATGTAAACTTTACAAAATAAGTCTTGACTCACAACGACCTCATCACCAAACTAACTGTTATAAAGAAGCAAAATGTGTGAGTAGGGTACTGAAAATCTATACTCAAGGAACTACTCCCATAAGAAATGACTCAATTAAAAGTAAAAATTACACTTTAAGAAACCTTTTGAAAGCAAAAAAGTACTTTGTTTGAGAAGGTTTTTTTAAAGAGACAGAGATCTCGGTATTTTTTACAGGCACCGCAAGCCTGTTTATATCCTTAATTATTTGAGTGTAGCAAGGTGTCGACAGGTGTTGGAGGCTGCCTCCTGTTCTGAGTTGTGCTCCATCATTGTCGCACGGTAGTCAGTAGACAGGTAGGGCTTCTTTTCCTTCCTGTAGAGTAGAAGTTAAAAAATAAATAAATAAATGAAAAGTTTTTAAAAGTATTGAAAAGTACTGTTTTTTTAAAAAAAAAACAAAATAGTTCAACTAGACAGCAAGAGACAGCTCG
Organism: Naso brachycentron; assembly: GCA_029874485.1. Lineage (NCBI taxonomy): Eukaryota > Metazoa > Chordata > Actinopteri > Acanthuriformes > Acanthuridae > Naso > Naso brachycentron. The sequence continues at coordinate 8,782,661 of JAQFJA010000020.1, forward strand.
TCATGTCTGTTCGACGTTCTCAGCTCTTGTTTGCACTGCAGATTCTTGCGCTGTGTGTGGTTGACTTTCCGGCTGACAGCGCTGTCGGCAGAGCGATGCCAGGAGAAGTTTTACAGAAGAGTCAGATTACGTATTTCTTTTTAAATAGAAAAGGCTGTAATGACAAAGATGGCGCATCTCCTACCTCTTTCCCAAGCAGCTAATCGTGTGCTTTGTTTACAGCCAAACTGGAAAATCTATTAGCCAGTAGTGTTGTTGTACTGCAGATAAGGGTCACAACAGTTATTCTCCATCTCACGCACATGCACGTTAGAAGTATAACCTGCTGAAAAAAACTTGTTTTAAACCTTATTTGGGGCCAAAGTCACCAAACTTTTTAAGCTGTTTTTATCCAAATCGACTATCGATTCTATTCATGTTGTTTTTAAGTCCTGGTGACCACTGAAAGTGAAGTCATGGCTAGCTCCTCATTCATTTAGTTTAATTTAGTTTGGTTTAGCTTAGCTTAGTTTAGTTTAGTTTAATCATTTCAGCACTCAACAAAACATACAAGTTCAAGTATAGGTATGAAAAAAAATTACATACAAAAAATAATAAATAATAGTATTTCATATCAAGCAGTAATAGAAGAAAAGAAAGTAGACCGATACGGTGTAGACTGAAGCCGTAGCTTATTGCATCTACCCTTTTTACATAAGTTTAGATCGGGCTCTGGTCTTCTTTGTCCAAAGTAACTGCGCGATAGAGTTGCTAAGATGGCTGCCAAGTGGCAAGACTTGCCTGTAAGGACTTTGGCAGCACTCTGTGGGGCTGAACTTTGACTACAAACACACTCTTTGACTTTCTCCGACTGTGTGGAAATTTGAGGGTTTAACGGCACAGATGATGAACAGAGGCATTAAACTGTCTTGTTATAGGCTGATATAGGAGCTGAGTTTGGGGGCAGCAGTTTGGCAGGTGCACAGAATCACAATAAGTTAGGAAAGAAGAATGAAGGGTTTGTTTTTCATACAGTATTTGTACGCTCAGGTAAATTGTAGAAAATACAACATTTATTAAGTGTTTAACTAAAATATCTATGTAAAGCAGAAATCAATTAACCACAGGCACATTCACATTTTAAACACAAGCTATTATGCGTGTGGACCCTCCACCCCCACTCCCATACCAGCTTTGAGTCGACTGAGTCCAGGAACAGACCTTGTGGTATCTGAGGCATGTTCGTGTTGGCTGTGGTTATTGTTCTTGGAAGGTGCCACTCAAGGATATTAGAAACATAACTTAAGTGAAGGGATCCAAACCGTTGGACACATACAGTATCTGCTATTTTTCTTCTGTGTCGTGTGTGTGTGTGTGCGTGCTGTCAAAATCTGGGAAGAGCTCTTGCAGATTGGGTTATGAGATTTGGAGACGGTTTTAAATTCCCAGTGAAAATGACATCTTATTTATGGGCATTTTACTAGGTTGACATGATTGGAAAGCATTACGGTGAATGTGTTAATGTGTGTGTGCGTGCTTGCACGTGCATGTGAGCATGTGCTGCGTATGTGCGGTTAGCCCTGATTGCTTTTGGTAGCATTATTAACCTCACCGGTCAGGAGCAGTAAATGAAATGTCAAACATCATATCAGTTAGAAGGAAGATATTCTCTCTTTCTGTCTCCAGGACACACACACACACATACACACTCGGTCCGTACTTGACAGTAGAAATTAGCATTCTTCATGTAGAGGACATCTAACCAGCAATACACTCACACAACACCCTGAATGGCAATGAAATGACAATTCCTGCATATTCCAAGTCTCCAGTTTGGTGGATTGATATGTAAATGAAGGTAAATGAATCTCATCCTAGAAACCTGACCTCAACACGCTGATCCAAACCGGGCCGTCAATCAGCAGCCTCATCAGCAGCAGCAAAGGAGCGATAGCAGCAAAGCATACCTTAATGGTTCTATCAGTCCTATCATGCCCGGCATATGCATCCCTGTGGATTAGGCCTTAAACTTGCATCTATCATTATTGTGCTCTGATACTGTCATTAGAGTATCTTTTCCTCTCTGCGGCTTCCCATTCTATCCTCTCATCTGAGGAAAGAATGTAAAAATTGCTTTCTATTCAAAAAAGAAGGAGAAACAGGATTTTTCTCACAGGGTGTGGAGCTTAAGGACAGTACCTTCACGAACCAGTGCAGAGATTTGACTGTGGTCAGGGCTGTCATGAAAAGCAATCCTGTTCAGATTGTGAGAATCAACGGGAGGTAAGAGTTCCTATTGTCACTGATTTTGAGGAAATCTTTGATTAGAGATCATTCTCCTCACATTCATTTCCACTATCTTATCGAATATTTGACATAAAATCTGTGAAAATTGCCTCAGCTATCAGCAATCAGTGACAGGTAATCACGGATGTAGGATCAGACCTAGACCATGTATTTATTTGTATTTCAGTAAGTGTGCTGCATTGGCACAGTGGTTTAAAGATGCAGAGGCTTCCAGTAAAATAAAGCAGGGTCATCAGCCAAAACTGTTGAAAGAGACTCAACACTCTAAGTCTTAAAGTCTTCTTACTGCATTGACCAAGTTTTGAGTTTCACTTCTATAGCTGTTTCCAATTTACAAAAGATTTAAAATCCACCACAAAAATAAGCACATGAAGCAGAGCAGTTTACACACTCGCTGGCACTCAGTTAATGAAGGTTGGCTAGTCAAAAACATGAAGAGAAAGTAAACACATGACATGATTCATCTCTGCATGTGACCCTCCTCTCTCAATACAGACATATGGATCTAGGACAATGCACCAGTTGGTCAATGTACCTCAAAAACAGAATTTAAATCCTCCAGCCGTTTCTCTCTTGCGGACCAGACTGAGACCATGTTCATGCAGACATTAAGACCGTAACAGAAACTATGAATGCACAATAACTAATTGCGCCAATGAATTATTGACCAAAAATGGGAAATTTGTGCTGTGATAGTTTAGTCTGGTAATAAAATTTTAGTCGATTAATGGAGCCGATAATGCAAAGCTAATAATATTTCAGTTGCTGCAAGTAATACAGAGGTCTCCCAACCCTTTTCCATTTCTTTATGCATAACAGTCCATATGCCTTTTGTCAAGACTTTAACTTTGTGTTGTGTATTAAAAGACCCCCTCCAGTAAAACTGTAGTTTTTAGCCTTTTGATTTGGGGGTTGGGGTGGGAGCTAATGGGTTGGGTTGAAATGAGGGGTTGGACAAGCCAGGTGTAGCCTATGTACTTATATGTAACTCGTGTGCGTACTTTGCACAGTAGGTTTACTGTTTTCCAAGAGAGTGCAAAGACGCGTTCTGTTTTCAGTCGCAAAGGACAAATGGTGAACCTTCATGTTTTACCAAAAGGAGTTGAAACTCTTTTTCCAGAGCACTGTTTTGCCACAAAACTAATATTAAAGCCTGTTGTGGTTCCTCCAGCCATGAGAAGCAGGTAATTATTGGTTATCAGTATCAACTGAAAAAAATCCATATCTTGCAATCCTATCGAAAACCCAGTGAGATCACTTTGCTGGCACAGCTAACAGACACAGACGGCTTCAGCAGTGAAACTGAGGGCAATTCAGTGAGTGCTAAAACATTACTGCAATGAAATGAAACATTATATCTCAATATGTGCTTAAAACATGTTACTGGTAGACTTTGTATAGTCAGTGTTAAAGTTCTGCTAATAACTGGATAAAAATAATCGTCACCATCATGGCAACTTAATGGAAATATATCTGACGCAATAAACTCTTTCTTATCACTTGTACCTGTAGCAACACTGCCACCTGAAAAAATTGTTTTGACAAAGACTGGACAATAAAGCAAAAGCCCTAACAAATCACCTTTAACAATTACCTTTGTGGATTGCTTTTAAAGAAATGTTTGCTCTTTCATGAGGAGACAATGTGGATGAAAATACAAGAAGGAATGGAAAAGGACAAAAAAAAAGGATGACTCCCGTGAAGCCACTTTAAACTCTTAAGAAAATGCTACTTGGTCTGTTGACCCACAAGTTGGCCCCTGCATCTATGATCCCTGAGATACTTTTGGTGAACCAGAGGCTTGGAATCAGGCCATGGAGAGCATGAAATAGGCTTTTATCATAATCATTGGCCTCCGGTCTTTTGTGGTAGCCGCTGCAGAAAATCCCCACCCTGCATCCTGTGCGGTACTGCTGCTGGATCCTCCACACGAGTTCTTTTGAGGGTCGGGTAACAGCGCTGAAGAAGTGCAGCAATCGTGTAACAATTGTGTGGACCGATGAAGGCTCGCATTCATATGCAGAATAACAGCCGAGCTGCCAGGCTCCTATCGAGCGCTGCAGAGCTGGATGCGGCCTCGCAGAGTTCACACTGAGATGTGAAGCAGACTGAAACAGACTGTAAGAGGGACTGTACGAACAGGTTCCGTTTCATCTGGATTCGTCTCAGCTGGTAGATTACTGGCAGGTGTTTACACAAGGCTTCGACAGAGGCACTCCACACGCCCTCACCCCTCGTCTGTGTGTGTGCTTGGAGTATATGTAGCATGCATGTGGCGTGTGTGTGTTCCCGTATTTCTGAATGTGAAATCAGATTAAACTGTGGGAGAGGGTGGGGGTGAGCCACAAGTGCTCGGCTACGCTCGCTTTACTCTGAGGTATGTGAAAGTGTGTGTGTGTGTGTGTGTGTGTGTGTGTGTGTGTGTGTGTGTGTGTGTGTGTGTGTAAGAGAGAGAGAGAGTGAATGAGTGTCTGTTGGGGGCTGGGACTGCGGTTCTTGGCTCTCAGGTATTTAACCTGGAGGCTTTTGTGCACAAGTTTTGGTTTGTATATGTGTGCATTTGCGTGTGTATGTGTGTGAGTGTGCGCACGCATGTGTGTGCATGTGCATGTGTGTTTGAGTCTATAAAGTAAGGCCCACCTGTTGATGGCTCTGATAAGAGGCCTTCAGGGCTCTGTCTCTTATTACATCCATAACATCCACTGGTTGAACAGAAAATTACCAGAATAAGACCGCAACATGATCAGAACACTGAACAACCGTAATTAAATGTTCATATCAAGTTGTTGGGTGATTTATGTGCACAAATTCTAGGATGAGGGACTTTGAGGGTTGCTGGCCAATATGAAAAAGTTTTATGAGACTGAAGTGTCTGAAGTGAAACATGTCTATGTTCCCATGTGGATTGAACAGAGTGAGTACCGGCTTTGACTGCCAGTTTGAGATACAACACTAGTGACAGCAAAGATAACAATATCAAAGCGGAGAGTTTGGTCATTTGCCCAGTTTTCCACAGAGAGGATCGGCTCACCCGTTGAGGCAGCCTACTTGTTTTAAGCGCATGGAAAAAGTTGAGCAGTTTGTGGCCTAATTAAATGGAAAAATTTGCTCATTTTTATGCTTTATCAACCGTTACAAACTGGAAACAAATTTCGACCGTAAACACAAATTAACAAGAGAAAAGGGAAGAAGGAGCAACACAATACGGAGTGATGTCATACTGTTTATTGTGCATTTTTGTGTGTGTAAAGTTTTCTGTTTCAAACACAGTAAACGACTGCAAAATGCTTACGCTGAAAACTTAAAAGCTTATTCACTCAGATCGCAGCATATATTTCAGCTTTGCAGACAGTTTTGTTTTTGTTTTCAAAAGTTTGGAGATATCCACCAGTTAGGCTGCCAGTTCGCTTCCTCTTGTCAGATGTGCAAATAGCTTTGAGAACGCCTCCCCTCTGTGAGTTAACACATTTTGTCAGTCACTTCAGGTCATGGGTAACCAGCTGTGTGGAGGTAAAAACAACTTCTTTCTCTAGCTCAATTTTTCCATCGCAAATCAGACTGTTTCTGTCATTTTGTATGTTAACAACCAAGTATGTAACACTATGAATGTCTTCCAAGAGAAACGGTCTAAAATTGTTGCCATTGTCCCCGTGTGTAAACAACATTGGGTGTTCTCTCTGCCTGCCATCAAGTTCAGAGGAAATGTTTATAGCAAATACATCATACAATCTAATTCTGTCAAAGCCCAACCTGGCCCTAAAGATACAGCGTTTCAATGGAACTTGGAGGAGATGGAATGAGCTGTGCATGCAACTTGCTGAAACATTTGCCAAATATCATATTAGTTGCTCTCCTGTAGCAAACATGTATAATTTTCAAATTGGCAAAAGCAAGAAGCTAATGTCACTGTTTCACTAGGGCAAAGTGATGGATAACAGTTCTTTAAATAGTGTATTATATCTGTTATAAAAAGTAATGAAGCTGAAGATATCTGAAAGTCCAGATAGACTGTTTTCTTACCCTCTAATATAATTTAATCTTCTAGATTATGTTTTCTAATGTAGAGGAGGAAGATTTCCACAACCTCTGCACTGACCATTGTGTGTGTGTGTGTGTGTGTGTGTGTGTGTGTGTGTGTGTGTGTGTGTGTGTGTGTGTGTGTGCATCACCTGATCCCCCCCAGGTGAATGTGTGTTAAGTGCCTCTTTTGTCATAACTTTAACAGGACACGTCAATCAATAGAGAGGAAATTACCACTTGGAGAATGAGAAGAATCTGTGTTCTCTAACCACAAGAGAAGCACAGAGGAAGAGGGTGAGGCAGACAGACAAACTCAACTCTCAGACTCTCAAACATATTTTCAGCTCTGTCATTTTGATCAGTTGACATTTTTATTTTCAGATGTTGAATCAATGTCTGAGAGAAAACCGAAATTGTGACATTCTGAAAGCGTTTCCCAGACATGTATTTGTATTTCAGGATAATGTTACAGGAAATTTCCCCTCGTACAAAAAGTAAGGTTACGACACACAAGAGAACAGTGCCAGTCCAGTACTGTAATTTGAACACACCCCTGCTGTAGCTATGCACAAAATAAGGCTGTCACATTTTTCCAGCTGGCATAAATAAAAGTGACAGATAAATTACGTGTGATAAATGTAGTGGAAGTTGTGTAATCTGTAATGTATTTCTTCAGTTATGTTGATGACAGGAAACAGGAAAAGAGATTATTTGAAAGACAAAAATGCATGCAAGTCGCCCAATAAAAATGGTAGTTTTCACTAATCGTATTTATGTGTTCCACAGATATGTTGTAACTGTATGAAACTCATAATGTAGCTTGAAGCAGGAACTTGAAGTTTTTTGGACTTTGCTAAATCAGTTGACTGTCATCTTATATAACTGTAAAAGCTTAAACATAACTATTTAAAACAGAAATAAGAAAACAGTTTCTTGGCCAAGCAGCAACCTGATCTCCTCAAAATTATGTTTATACACTAATTTGTGACAGATAATAAGTTTTAAAATTCTCAAATATTTTTCCCCTATCATATATACTTGTGTAACACACTATCCACTCATAACAACTAAAGAAAAATAAATATTTTGTATGAGTTTTTTTAGGCAGTTAAAGCACTTGGTTACGGTAAAAGGAAAGCTTGTGGTCGTGGTTT
>JAQFJA010000020.1:8820342-8837840 GCA_029874485.1 Naso brachycentron
TAACAGAAGAAGTTCAGATCATTAAAGCAGAGGAGAAAGAAAGGGACATATCCTGTGAGGAAAAAGATCTTACTCTCTTAGGCACTCAAAAACCCACCCCTGAGTACAGCAAACAAGGATCAATGGATAACACTGTAGAAACACAGGTGATGATGTTAACTGCAACCTCAGCAAAACAGTGTGGCAGGCTCTGTAAAGAAGATGGCATGGGTAGCAATGCTGAAAATAAAAGGAACCATGAAGAACCCCCATCAGGTCAAGGTTCTAACAGTGACAGTAGCCCAGGTATGGGTAAAGATTACCACTCTCCTATAAGAGAAAAGCTGAACTGTCAATCAGATCACTCCAAGGAGGGAAGGAGATCCAGGAGAAATATAGTCCCTCCACAGCGATTCTCTTCATATGTCACAGAGCACTTGTTTTCAAGTCTCTCTGACAGCGTCTTTAATCAGAGAAGACAAAGGGACAAGGCATCAACATCCAAAGATTCAGATGCTAAGGACCCCCAGCTTGAATCAAGAAGTGAAAGCCTTTTGTCCTCAACCTTTTGTAACACATCAAAGCCTCCTTTTGATTCACAAAATAGAGAGCAATGTGGACCATCTTACAAAGAGTCAAACAGTCTTTCCACAAACCAGGTATTTCCACCGAATACAGCTGCAAAAGAGAAGAGTCCTACAAAAGACAGCGCAGACAATGTGAGTGATTGCAGCAACTGTGCTGCTAAACCTTTAGGAAGGCTACGATCATCTCCAAAAAGACTACAGGACTCAAAGATCACTTCAAGAACTCCCAAAAAAGCATCAAATATGGATGTCACCCTGGAATCTGCTACTTGTGTTGATAGCTCCCCCAGCCTCCAAGCTCAGTACACTAGTCCAATTAAGCTCATGTTTGTATCACCAGTAAAGGATAAAGAAGGAGTCAGATACAGTCTCAAATCAGCAGTCTCTGGTTCTAGTGGACAAGCAGAGGAACCCTTTGACCCTTGCGTAGAGTCCTCATGGTCAGGTACACCTAAGAAATACAAAAGCCTGAGTACTGAGTCCACTACTTCACAAGTAAAATCCGTCTCTTTACGGCCAAAGTCTGCTACCTCACCTGCAAGATCTGCTTGTTCATCACCCAAGTCAGCTGCTTCTTCACCATCCAAGTCAGCTTCTTCACCAGCCAAGTCAGCATTTTCTTCAACCAAGTCAACAACTTCTTCGCCAGCTAAGTCAGTTTCTTCACCAAACAAGTCACCTTCATCACCAACCAAGTCAGTTTCTTCACCAAACAAGTCACCGTCATCACCAACCAAGTCAGTTTCTTCACCAACCAAGTCTTCTACTTCACCAGCCAAGTCTTCTGCTTCACCAGCCAAGTCTGCCTCTTCACCCAAGTCAGCTTCCTCGTCACCTAAAACAAGTTTTCGAAGGTCAGGTGAAGGTACTCCAACTAAGCGTGCAGCTGGTACTGAGAGCCAGAGTGACTTAATATCTTTCCATGAAAGTACTCCTCAAAAAAGGCGCCCTGGTCGGCCAAAGAAGCTGGGACCACAGCTGGAACAAAAAGTGAAGAGGCCAATTGGCCGTCCACGCAAGCAGAAGGCTTTGGATTCAGTGATGGGGCCAAAAATTGTGAACGGAAAATGTAATATACCATCGGATCTTGAGGATAATGTTAACAAAAACCTCAAAATAACAGTAGTGTATGGCCGTTCAAGGAGAAATAAACGAACAGTGTCTGAGGGCTTTGATCAGTTGCAAACAGAATTTCATGATGCTTGGCAAGCAATGAATCTTAAAGGTGACTTGGGCAGCTCAATGCACAACTCTAAAACCAGCTCAGGTAGTATCAAAACTGCCTCAACAGATTTGTCAGAGGAGTTAAATTTTGTCAGTCCTTTGAAAGAGTCTGCCCCTCAGTCCAGCAGTTTAATCAAATGCCAAAAGGGGGATGATTCTGTACCCTCAAGGAAACCTGGTAGGCCTGCAAAAGTTAAAATCTCTGGGATCTCAGTTACAGTAACCACAGTGTCACCTCGACAACGAAAAATTCAGATAAATAAGGATACTAGGCACTCTCCTGAAGCAAGGATTCATAAGAAAGTACCTCTAGCAGAATTAAAATCTGTCAAAAAGCCCTGGACAATCAGTCATCCATTAACAAGCAAAAGCAGTCAAACAAAGGAAGGGATCAAAACACATGATGAAAGTAAAGACAAACTGCCAAATCAGCCTGTAGCAGTGCGTCACTCAATGAGAGTGAGAAAGCCCTCGATCCACTTTCTGTATGCTGTTGCCACCTCCACCTCTAGATCATACAGCCACAGTAATGCTCTGCTTCGGCGCTCTAAACAACTTCTGCTGAACAAAGCTAACAATGAAAGGAGACAGGAGGAGCAACAGAGTAGTTTAGAAACTTCAAGGGAGAAAAGACGGCTCTGTGGACAAGAGAGGACAAATGTCTCTCAGGACCTGAGCAGAGTGGCAGGAGTGTCTGTAGACTCTATCTTTACCCCAAAAGAGACGTTTAGATGGTGGGCAGCATCAGCTGAGGAAACGACTATGAAGCAGGAGCTTGCCAGACGAATACGACTCATCTCTGACACTTGGGTTTCAGACACCGTGGAGAACCAAGAAAATTCTGAACTAGGCACTAAAGGCAACAAGAAATCAAAATGCTCCTCTGTGATTAGAACTTTGTTTGACTGTCCTCCTAACAAACCAAGATCCTGTAGCATGCAGCAGCTCTGCTCCTGGTTTATGCAGACCACAGAAACACGGTCTCTTGCTATTGTCAAGAGGACAAGCTCCCGTAATCCTTATGAAATTATGCACTTCTCCCGTTCTACCAATAAAAAAAGTGTTTGTCACAACCCCCAGGCTGAACGACTCCGCAAACACATCAAGAAATTTGCCAAAACAGTCCCAAAAAGCCCCCTGCAACATCAACAGGCTCAAAGACGGTTGAGGAAACGGAATCAGGCACCTTTATCACATATTCGTCAGAAACTTTTCCTGCCAACATGCATGTTTAATCCAAGAGCTGAATGGAGAAGAAGCACAGCATTTGACAAATACAAAGCCACTTTGTGTAGAGCAAGGACAAGGTTCCTAAACCATAAAGAAAGGGAGAGGTGGCAAAAGAGGCAAAGGAATAAGAAAAACGGAAAAGTAGCTACAGGTTGTTCAAATGGAAATGTAGTAACTGCACCACGGCCAAAATGTAAAGCATTAAACAGATCAGCAAAATATCAGTTATCTGACTGTTTGGAGAACAGTTCCGCTGCCAGTTCTGTTGATCAAACTCAGGAACTTACGGCTGTACCCAAAGAGCAGAACCTCTGCTCTAAAGCCTGGAGTCCTGAGTCACTGAAGGAATGTCGGGTGTTTCTGAGGAAGATCAACTCTCCAGACAATGAATCAACTGAGGAAGAATGGGACTCATGTACTGTGACACTGGATGACGGGACACCTTCTGCATACCTCTTTGCAGGGAGGGAGGGAAAACTGGTTGGAGTTGTTAAAGCTGTGAAAACTGAAAGAAAAGGAAGCTTGAGTAGGACTGCCTCAAGAGAGCTAGCAGGTTCAGAACCTAAATCAATCCAGAAGCAGGATGGGATGCCACTGGGGAGGCAGAAAGGCAAATACAAAAGTCCTGGTGTTGTGTCTACTGAACCACCACAACCACCACCAGCGAAAATGTTGAGACAATCGAGGATGAGGGGTCTAACCGGGCCAAGGTGGTGTGACTTTGTTTTTGGTAAATATCTCACTTCTTTTACTATATATATCTTAACACATCAACTGTTATTGAGCTTTACTTTCACATCACCAGTAATCAACTTATGCTCTCTTTTCTGACAGAAAACTAAATGACATGAGGCCTCCTCCAACCTGGGAAAAGGACTGTGGTTTAATGTGGTGCCTTTGGTTATTGAGCTGACCACGTGGACTGCCTATCCCACTATGGTTCAGTCTTACACTCAGCAATTATGTAGCAGTCTAACTTAACAAAAGCTTGATGTTGCACTATTTTTATCCATGGATATGTATGTACAGAATGTTTGATTTGTTTTTTTTTAAACTTGTCTTTTGTGTTTTATATTGTGTATAGTACATCAAATCAAAACATCAAACAAATTAAAATGGGAGAAGTGCTTATACAGTAAGCCCCATCAAAGTGGCTGTATTGGAGGAAAAGACAAAGCTTGACTACATAATGACAGTGACATCACTCCCAACTTCTGGCAAACAGTGACTTTTTTCTATACATATTAACATAAAACTAGTAATTTTTAATACTTTTAAGTTATTGTCTCAACCATAAAAATGTACAGCTCCAAAACTTCCCAGAGTAAAATGTTTATTTATAGTAACCAGCTCTGTAAAAATTCAAATTGCTAATTTAATCTTTTTTTTTTTTTAAGATTTGATGAAAGTATATTGAAATTTAAAGACATTCTTTAAATTCAAGCCTTGTTTGCAATATTTCTATGTTTCAGTCACTGTTGTATTGCAAGCCAGCAGCCAAAAATGTGGTTCAAATGAAGCAATCTTTTGTATCAACCAAGCCCCATCTTTACCACAACCGCTTAGTATGGGTTCAACCTGCAAAATTGTGTATTGAACAGGAGTAATTGGCAATCAGCCTGTAAGAAAACCAAATACTTCCTTTTTTTCAAATGTGCATTTCTTAGCACAAACTGCAAATAGCACAAACATTCATATTCTAATAAATTAGGTAACCAGCCCCAAATTTCCAGAAATGTAAAGGTGATGAAGTGATGGCGAAAATGGTATTATGCAGTTGTAGAAAGTAGATTGTCATTGTTGGTTTGTGGGATTTGTTTTGTTTTAATTAATCTTTGTGATTATCTTGTTTTCACCCAAAGCATTTACTGTTATATTAGTGTCAGATTTACTTCTTGCACTAATTTATCTGAGATTATGAATCCTACTACACATATTCCTCCCCCAAATTTTGCACATCCCATGCCCCACTACCAAACTCTACTGTAAATCTAGAGAATATATTTGGTGCAATACAAACCCAGATAATTTCAGTATGTAGTTATTATTTTATTGTTGACAGACGAATGGATGTACGCAAGTACCAATGGCCTGGGATGTTACTTTAGTTGTTTCCATAGCCATGTAATGTGATCTTGAAGGATGTTTCTTTACAAACTTTATTCCACCTGCTTTGTTCTCCTCAATGAAGCTTAAAATAACGGACCCTTAAGTGTTAATAATAGCATTAAATACTTTTTTCATAAATGTACCAACATTATTTACTGTTGAAATGCAGGTGGTAAATGTGTTGTTAAGGTTTCCTTATTGTGTTCTTCTGAAGTTGCAGCAAGAGAAGCCTTGCCGTTACTGGGGCTCAGTGAGGCCTACTGCGCTTTTTCTTATCAACCGTGTGATAGACAAAGCCAGACAGAAAATCAGTTAACACTAATCTTGGATCATCATGTTTTCCTGCTATCTGAAGACCCGAGATGTCTGGCTGTAGGTCAAAACTTCAACTTGTAGTGTGTTGTGTATGATTACTGTTTTATGTATGTCACTATGGTTGCCATTTCAACAAGATGGAGGTGAAGTGGCTCAGTCTTGTGATACGTGACCATCAGCCTCATGTTGAAGAACCTGGTGCTAAACATCTGTTGTATATTTTCTGTTTTTATACTGTCCATTACAGATGCGAAAAAGAGGTGTCTGTGATTGGAACAATAAAGAATCTTTTAAAAATAAGGGAGCAATATTATTTATGGTAGACAGTGAAATGTTAACACTCCTTACAATTTCCACTTTAGCCTATAGCAAGATCCTGCTGTACTGTACTTTAAAAGATGCTAGTTTTATCTGATTTTGTATTTTTTTTACATAGACTTTTCTTCTTTGTTGTAAAACAGCCGCCTGGTTCCCAACTGACATTGACCGTTCCATCAAATGAAATAATGAGAAAAACCATAGTGACCATTGAGAGCCTGAAAGAGGACACATTTCATTGACATATTTCACTTTAATGATTAAAAGGTACAACACAAAACAGACAAAACTTAAGAGGAAATATGACTATAAGGAGGTGAACACATTTTAAGGGCTATTAGTCAAGAAGCAGCAGGTTCAGTTGTGTTTACTGACCCAAACTGTACTTAAAATAGTAAATATTTCTGCATTACAAAAGTATCTGTCTATGAACTGTTCATAACCAGACTTCTACGATACTTTGCCCTCTTGGTTGATGAGGGTGTTGAGGTCCAGCTTTGTCTTTTCTAGAGCTGCAGTTTTGGCCCTCCGTGAGGGACGCACCACAGGAACTGACTCTGGAACATTTTCTCCATCACTGTAGCCAAAAGAAAAAGGAGAACAAGACATTGAAGAGAAAATACAGTGAAAGTACCACAGTGTATACACAGACTATATACTTACAGGAGGAAGTGAAACACTCACCTTTCCTCAGATGACTCTGCCCTCCTGCTAGGCTTTCTGCCCCCTCTGGCTGCGCAGACTTTTCTCTGACCTGTGCACGCAAGCACAGAGAAGCACAGACACACACACGCACACTCAGGTTACCTCACAATGCTGAGTCAACTCCTTGACTCAGGTAGACAAGAAGAGCTCTAAAAATATAGTGGTGCTATAAACAAGTGCCATTTTACCTGCATTACCTCTTTTGGCTCTCTTGACAGATTTAGATGGATCATCTGTAGCTGTCTCTGTGAAACAAGGCAGACAGAAATTCATTAGTTTTCCAGTTCCTCTTCTAGCAGTACTTTTGTCTTGGCAGACACTGAATCAGATGGAATGAGGCATTTTTATATTTTATGAGACATGATACTTTTACAGGAAGAACTGGTACAAACGTAGTGTAATTCTATTATGTTGTTAGGTGTCAGGTTATCTTTTATACACTGGCACTGTGTTTGCATGTGTACCATCTGCATTGACATCCAGTGGTTGAAGTGCGCTGGCGCTGAGGAGCTCAGCTTGTTCTGTTGAATCTGCCAACTGAAAAATCATCTTTTCCAGAGCACGGAGACATACACGATCTTTCACAACCTGAAAAAAGAAAGATGGAAACAGAAAAAAAATCTTTCAAAAAAGGCAGATATAGACTTGGCCACACTCAAAATGTCTAGGTATGGTACTTGAAAATCTCAGTGGTTCAATGGAGTGCCATGACATTTTGTAAATTCATGAGCCAATTTATGATTTCTACTTACATTGTCCCCTGACTTTTCATCTAGTGTCACCAAGAGATTCACATACAAGTTCTCAAGTGAAATGTTTAAACTCTTAAATGGATTGCCATGTAATTTGGTTAAGACATTCATGTGCCCCTTTAGGAAAAATCTGTCCATACCATCTTTGCCACTACTTAGCATATGTTAAAATGCTAACAAGCCAAACTAATGGTAAACATAGGAAACACGACACTCGCTTAACATCATCATGTAAGCATTCACCTTAAAGGGAGATTTTGGTATTTTTGAAGTGGGGTTGTATGTAGGTTTAGGCAGTATTAGGGTATTATGGTATACCAAGGTATTATAAAATAGCCTACAATTGAATGAATATTGATATTTTTTTTAGGTCAGCATTTTTGGCTAAAAAATGTTTTTCTGCTGACCCGTCTGCAACAGTACAATGCTGACTTCTGGTGCAGTGATTCTCCCCGCCTAAAAGTGACACCGGTGATCGTAAGTGTCTCATACAACCCCACTTCAAAAATACAGAACTACCCCTTTAAAGTATTACTATGTGCAAGTATAGCCTCACAGTGCTACAAGCATAACTCTTAAGTCTGAGTCTGTACCTGTACAAGCTGCTTCAGCAGCGTCTGCAGGTCTTTCCTGATGGTCTCATCTTTGCTAAGTTCCAAGTTGCTGAGAGCTTTGGCATACAGGCGCACCTCAGGGGCTGTGGGGTCCTTCAGCATCTCCCCACACATTCGCACCGCTAAGTAGTCATGGACACAAACCTCCATGGACACATGAAATCAATATATTTAGTTTGTTTTTGACTTAAGTTATCAGTTCAAACCTTTTAGAAATTATTTAATCAACTGTGAATTAAAACATGAACTGAAGCTTTAATGACAATCTACACACTTGATGTGTTGAAGTTAAGTATTTGTTGGAAGAAAGCAATATGAGAAAAAGATTAGAGCATCAATAACAAAAACATTAATGACGAATTTCTCAAGAAGACAGCCAAGACTGATCAGAGATGTATCTTACCTCTGTGTTAGCCAAAGGTTTAATTAGTGCACTTGGACGGGTCAGCTCAAGAAGTAGTTCCACCACATTGTTAAGATCCACCTCAGCTAGTGGTGAGGTGGCTGGGGCATTCATCAGAGTGCGAACAGTTGGTAGGAAACTCTCCTCCACAACCTCCTGGTGGGCCCTAATTCACATAGAGATGCACTCCATATGAGTTTACACTGCATGACTAATAACTTGGGAGACACCAATTAGTAAAAGGTTTAAATAACCACATAGCGCATGGTTTGCTTGTATGTGTGTGACCTGCTCTCGCGGGCATAGAGCTGGAAGAAGACGCCGAGGCAGTGCCGCAATCGGGTGTCGTCCTCGGTGACAGGATTGTACCACAGCAGCACCAGACGGGAGAGCATCTTGGCACTGGAGATACGGCCGGTGTACATTAGTTTGGCCAGGCCCTCTGCTGTCTCTGTACGCAGGTCAGACACCTGAAAACATTGAACACAGATATGCAATAAAACTGTCTTCCAAAGAAAACTAGGTACATACTTTTATCTTTGGAGGAAATATTTCACCATCAACTGTCAGCCCTCACCTCACTGTCCAGAAAGTCTGAAAGCATCAAAAGTATACTCTGTGCGCTGTCCTCAGGTATAGCTCCCTTCTCCTCAGTCACCGCTGCATCTTCCTCCTGTCTGTCTGGCGATTGGGAGGGCGGGGCTGTCCGAGTGACAGCTGCATCAGAGAGCAGCTCAAAGCCAAAGAGCAGCAGCAGGTCAATGATGGCACGCAGAGCACTGATACGGATCTTAACCTCATCCAGCTGGGCAATCTGAAAACACACAATTTAATAATGGCAGTTTGTGATTGATGTCTGTGTTCTGGGTCAGTGAGTCAAAATTATATGTATGCATTTCTTTCACAGATTTGTAGTATCAGGCAAAGTAAGCCTTTAGGTAACAAAAAGTAATCAAAAAGACCTCTGATCTGTGGATTGTCTTCAGAGTGCTGTTTCTAGAAAGCTTTAAATGTTTTAACGACCACAGTGGAAATTTAATACACCTCCTTGCATTGGAGCAGCACAGTCTAAGCAGTGGAATTCTCAAAACCACAGCAACTGAAACATTTCTGAATGTATTTGAGTTTTTAGTAAAACATTTACCTGCAGCAGCAGAACCATGTGAGTTTTGGCCAGCTCCTTGCTGTGCAGAATGCATGTTCCCAGACAAACCACGGCCATGTTACGGACAGCAGGGTGAGCGTTTGCTATGCTAGGCAGGATCTGATAGAGATGGAGAAAAGCATACATATCCGCCATGTTGTTTGTTTGTTTTTTACTGACTTGACTCTACCTCCTGTACCCACTAAAGTTTGCCAATATGAGATGACTCAAACAAAAAATAAGCAAGTAATCACAAATGATTCAAAGGTATTAGCAGTAGGTAACAGAGGGTAGCATGGTTTATATTTAATTGACAGCACTACAGGAACTTTTGACATAAATCCTTGAATAGCTCCTGTACATATATAAAGCTTTTTAATTGCCTCTTTTGGCTGATTTGCATCATTAATAGTTTACACTCGCCAATATGTGCTGCTTTGAGCCCAAGATAGACCCTAAAAAGCCCAGACCTGGTACCAAACGGGTTTGCCAACCAGTGATGACCTCCCTCAAAACTGTGTTCAAATCTCAGTATTTTTGTAGATTCTGACTGAATCTACTTGGTTTGAAGTTAAGTTTCTCTCCCGTGTCACTTGTACTCCAGATTTCTGCTTTATTTTACGTTTGCATCATGTTTGTTTTAAGCTGTATCGGAGTTGTGTTAAGTTACTGCTTTAAAATAAAAGCCTTTAAATAACATATTAAGGAATTCTCAATTGCAAGGAAATGGTTTTATCACCAAAGTAGCAGAGTTTTTGTTAGGAGCTATTCTTAAAAAGTCTACTAATACTGTGGGGAGAAAGAGTACAAGCAGGGCAAAAATATTGAAATATGATGTTTGCAGTAAGGGTTTATACCAGTGAGGACATTAAGGCGCTTATTGTTGGACCAACTCGTGTCTTGATGCTCATGAGTTTCAGCAGTCCTGCACACATTGTTAGACACCTAAGAAGTGTCTCTGGGTCATTCTGCAAAAACAGAAAACCAAAACATGTTATGATCTTTACCTGACATTTATATCACAGGAGGAAAATCTCTTAACCACGTATTAAACGGCATGTAAAGACCTAGCTGTGGTGATTCTGATGTGATTACACACCTTCTCGGTGTGGACATCCTTGTCAGCAGGTTGGCTGCTCTCTGCAATTCCCTTAATGATTTGGTTTCTGCGGTTCTCGAGCTCTGTGATGGTGTCCTTCAGCTCTGCAGCACGGCCGAACTCCTGGGCCGTGATACAGTCCTCCAGGGTTTGTTTGGCCTCCAAGATACGCACCTTCACCTCTGCTAGCTGGAGGAGAGATGTAGACATAAGTGGTGATGTTACAGAGGGAAGGGCTATTCCTCAGGTGATAGTCACTCCAGAGGCTACTTGATGAGACAGGCAACTGCACCTCCAATAACAACAACAGTTGAGGCTCTGGGACAGGTTATGACCCTCGAGAGGATACTTTACTCAGTGACAAAGAGAAAGATGAGGGGAGAGAGAGAGAGAGAGAGAGAGAGAGAGAGAGAGAGCGAGCAGGTCGATGGAAGCTACTTGGCTAGAACCGCCTTCCTTAGCTGGTGTTTGGCCTCCAAGATATTTCATTCTGTCAGTGTTTTTTGAAGTTGCTGTCCTCCCGCAACTAAATCATGTGCCTGTAGTTCCCGACAGGACTCCTACTGAGCAACATTTTAAAAGAGACCATCTGAAGCCCAAAAGTTGTGACTTTCACTGAGGTTAAATTAGAAATAAATGGGATACATAAAACTGAAAAAGTAAAACTAATGGACATAGTTTTACTAGGAAAATATTAAATTGGAATACATGATATGCACCTTCCGCATCACAAAATAATAAAACAAAAAATACAAACTATCTGCCAGATGGAACAACAGAGAAGGAGTTGGAAGAAAATTCTCTACCACATAAGTGCCAATATGTGGTGTTTTCCTCTACCCAGAAATAAACAGTAGCATAACTGGAAGGGATCTAATTGCTTGTGGGTGGTTTCAGTTGGCAGAGTCTCCCCCACCTGGACCTGCTGACGACGGCTCTCATTCTCATCCACCGGCTGACTGGCTTCCATGATGGGCTCCCTCACATCTGAGATGATTTCTGCCACCTGTGTAACACAAAGGCAGCTCATTTAAACATCAGTCTAAGTAGTAATGATACCAACACTGAAAGGAATAGCTGTTTTGTTTTTTGACATTTGAAAAAAAAAAAGAGACCTTTAGTGGCATAATGCATCCATCAGCACAAAGGGAGAAACAGTTTCTGCTTTCATATTTTCATTCCTGACTAATTGGTTTGTCAAATGAATTCATGAAGGGCTATAATTTATATGTAATTTCTCTGTGTGTGTGACAAAACCACAGAGCAGACAAAGTGAACACTGAATTACTGCAGTGTAAAGTGTAACTTACAGTCTGAATACGTCTGTTGTCATCGGGAATGAGGGTGAGAAGTTTCTCAGTGAGAAGGGAGACAAGGGAGGAGGGGGTCTGTGGAAGAGCCAACATCTCCTGCAGGACTGCCAACACACGCTTCCTACAAAAACAGGCAATATGGTGAGTGTGAACAAAAACACCTCAACAACAAGCCAGTGATAACGTTTGGCCAGCTGGACAAATTTGCAGAGTTTGTTAAGCGAAACAAAACAGGCCTGAACCACTAATCTCTTTTCCCAAATGAATTCCACATATTTAAGATGAATTTGTGACGGCATCTTTCCTCATCTTACCTGCCACCCTCCTCATTTGTGTCCAGACATCCAATGAGATGGATGAGCTGTTGGGAGATGAACTCTTTGGTCATGACCAGCTCAAGCTGGTTGAAATCGGCCCTCTGTTCCTCTGTCAGGACAGGCACTGCCTTCAGATACCTTCAACAGTCAGAGATAACAACTCTCAGAAAAGTCAGATTAAAAAATGCAGCAACACACTCAGTGAAAGTGAAGACTGAATTTTGGCTGTGCTCAGATAACAACCACAGTGGTACAAGTCAAAATAAATAACACAATTACATTAAATACAATACTGCGCCACCACAACAAGCCACAGCTACAAACGCCACATCAGCTAAGAAATTCATAGAAACCTCAAAATTATTAAAATCAAATCAATAAGTGTATTTTATGAACAGAAAAATGTTAGGCATGCCACTCAGTTACAGCAACTTTAATTAAGAAGCATTTCATCAGCATTACGTGTATTAGGCAGGTCAGAAAACAGCAGAATACTCTAATATCAATGCATAAAAAGGATGACAGTCCTTGGCTAAGTCGAGTTTTGATTTATGAAGCCTATATTAAAGTTTAAGCAACACATGTAGTCACAATGATCAGATCAATATTGTGGTCTGGCCATCAGAAGCAAACCAGATTTCTAAAAACAAAACACAGATTGAAAAAAAATCCTCTGGCCCCCCGTTCCAGCACCACTGTCCATGATCTGTTGGGTAGGTGGGGCATGTTTATTAATAATTAAATCAAGAGCACTGAGCATAAACAAAAACAGTTTTGTCGGGCTAAACAGTCTTGTGTTTACATAAATGCCATACTTGTTAAGCTGAACATAAGCAATGAGTTGGCCACACAGTTACATACAGAAAGAGCTCCTCTGAGAACACCGGACCTGCCTTCAGATTCCTGAATAACAATATGGTTATTATGACAACTGCGTTAAGAGTCACAAAATGTTCTAAACACTGCATTAGAGGTTCACAATTTTTTTTTGTCTCGAGTCAAATGCCCAGGTTTTAAACAGGTTTTGCTTACTGGAATTATTCCTCCCTTATGAAATCCACTTCTAATGCACTTTCAGTTTGACTGACATGGATAGCTCAGACATCATTCCACATAAAAATGTATTCCAAAGTTTATCTGACTTGATTATGAGGCTTCAGCGTACCGCGTTAGACTACTGCAATGACGGTAACTTTAGGAATTACTGCTCTATAGAGTTTTTTCAATAGCGATTCCAGTATCTGAAAATGCCTCAGATACTGCAGGAGGAATGAATACATCAAGAAAAACAACATGTAATACTGCAGTGCCTGATGCTACTCAACGATTGACTCTGCAATAGAGGTCAAATTTACTGCCGACAGCAAGAAAACTAAATGTAATCCAGTGAACTCGCGTTTCATCTCTCACCCATAGAGGTAGTCGGCATAAGTGGCAGCGTCTGGTAACACTTGCTCCAGCATTTCATCACCATCATCTCCTTTGGACTTGATGAACTCACACAGAGCTCTCCAGTAAAGTGCACTCTCGCAAGACAGAGCGTCCACTGGGATCAGCTTCCTGTTGAAAACACACATTTATTCTGATATCAGGACATTTTATTAATTTATGTCACATGTGAGCACCACAGAGAGTCTGAGGTGTACCTGCTGTCGAGCTGCACTCTGTGCTGTAGCAGTTCATCAGTGGGTGTGCCTTTGAAGATGGCTTTCAGTGTGTCCAGAGCTGTTTGGGCGCAGTTCTCTACATCCAGCCTGTGGAGCAGCTCTATGACTTTGCCATCCAGCCGAAGCAGCCATGCCGGCAGTAAACGGGTACAAACGATCTCCTTTACCGCTTCTACAAAACACAAACAATCAGTCACACATTTTAATCAGGCACAAGAGAATTTGAAGCTTAAGCAATTAGTTGAACGACAGGAAATTAATCAGCAACTTATTTTTTAACAGCTTATTCATCATTTCAGCAATTAAAAAAGAAAAAAGAAAAGATTACTGGTTCCTGCTATTAGAATGTGAAACTTTGCAATCTCTCCTGTTTTATATTGTTGTAAAATAAGTAACTTTCAACAGTTTCGGACTGTGTCTTCAACTTAGGCTCTGAATTTGGCTCATTTTTTCACATTTCCTAGACTAAATAATTAGTCAAGAAAACAACTGATGGATTTATTGTTAATGAAAGTGTGTCATAGTAAATGTAATGTCTCTCTCACACACACTTACACACACACACACACACACACACAGAAAATGCCTTTACCTGAGGTGTCACAGAGACCCTGCTGCAGTAGACTAACTCTCTGTGCAATGGTCAAAGCTTTAATGTGAACCTTGTCAGCGAGAACCTTGAACAGAAAACCAAGAGAGAAAGTTCATTTGGAGTCTTAGCAAAACAAACCACAACATTAAATAAACAAGAACAAGTGTTCATCAGATGAAGCTAATAACTTTATTATGTTGTTTTCTGTTAATGTACTTGGCATGTGTGTGTAAATATTAATATCAGATAATGTGACAGCATTTGTGGCTACCTGGAAGGCCAGCTTGCGGACGTTCTCTTTGATGTCTCGTGTGCGTTTGAGTACTTTGGGGAGGGTGCGAGGGGACATTGCGATGCAGGACAGAACAGCACGTCGCACCTCGGCATTGGTATCATTTTCTAATATTAATGTGTAGGCTAAACAGTGGAATGAAACATGGCATAAGAAAGTTAGAAGACCAATGAGGAAGATACAAACACATATATATCATATCACACAAAACAATTGCCACTACAAAGAGTGGTGACTAAAGACTGATAAGACTAAAAGGCCATGATGAGAGCGAAACCATGCTTTTGAGAAGAGATGAGTGCCACAGTTTAGTGACAGTGGATAATTGTCCCTTCTTTAAGCTACACCCCCCTTACTTACTGCTGCTATGTCTGTCAAGCTCTCAGAGCTAGCATAGAGCTCACACTGTCACTAACTGCACTCCCTGGAGAAATACTGTCTACTTTTTAAGAGAAACAAAAAAGTGATTCCAGAGAGAAGGTCCGCAGTAAGCCTCTGAATGATAAGTACAGGATGGCAAACTGACTCAGCAGTGAAAACAGACTGGAGTTATGAATATAAAAATACATGCTAAAACCTACAGATCATAGTGCAGTGGCCTCAATTTGCGCTTCACTTCATAAAACAAAAGATTTAGGACCTGTTTCAGACAAGGAGAGGACACGTCTCTTCGTATATTAACGTTAAAAGTAAACTTGAGCTTTTTTTTTGTCAGGTTTGAGCTCTGGTTAAATGCAGCAAACTGTTGGGAGCTGCTATTTCCAGACTCCAGCCCTAGACTTTAGCTTAGCTGGCCAGGCTCGCTAGGGCTCTTAATGGCAATAAGTAACTTAAATTAACCAACTAATATCTACTAATAACGTAACACGGCCTCAGTGTTTATTAAAGGGTTTCCGAAGCAGATGTAATGTTAGCTGTGCTTGTTAAACTGTGAGGGGTTCAACAGGGAATGAGAACGCCCGAACAGTTTGGCCCAGAGCATAACACTTTCCAGCATTTAATTTTGGAAATGTAAAGAACCTAAATCTCCTTCAACCTGGCCGAATAATGAGCATCACTTTTAAAAGAGCCCCAGACACAACGTTTAAGCACAAAGAGCTCGAAATCCACAGAACCAGCCTGAAAATGACAAAAATCTGAAAAGACTGTGTGATTTTCAATGGAGCACAGCCATGTAGTTGTCAGACCCATATCAGAACTGGCAGATGCTATGCTCTGATTGGCCTGTTTGTGTTCGAAGGCGGAGCTTAACAAAGGGTCAAGTATGTTCACATCCACAATTTTAGACAACGATGTCTCAAACTAAGTTATCACAAGTGGTTTCAAAGAAATTTACTGGAAGCAGCATTTCTACAGATAACTTATTATCAACAGACATAACTACTGTTACAACAGGTTGTCAACAACATATGGGATAGTAATATTTCTGCTAGAGTGTGTTCCATTGACTGAAAAAGTGGGAAGAATTAAAAAAACAAAAACAAACCACTGATGGTTGGACAGTCAGGATCCTTTGGCTGTTGTAGGCGCGTCATGGCCAAAGCAGCCTGAATCCTCACGTTAGGGAACTTGTCGGTGACGCGG
This sequence comes from Naso brachycentron, assembly GCA_029874485.1. Taxonomy (NCBI): domain Eukaryota; kingdom Metazoa; phylum Chordata; class Actinopteri; order Acanthuriformes; family Acanthuridae; genus Naso; species Naso brachycentron. The sequence goes on from JAQFJA010000020.1 coordinate 8,836,587, forward strand.
ACCAGCATGGCTTGGTGGATACGATCAAAGAGATCGTCATCAATTTGAGCGTTCTCTGCCATACTGCCCAGCAACTTGTTGATGAGTTGGCACACCCGGAAACGCACCGCGTGGCTATTGGCTTTATGAGACTGAGAAGAAAGGAAGGGAGGAAATGCAACAGTCCAAAGAGTTTGTGAGAAAGAGTTTAGCAAGAGATAGGAATACAGAGAAAATACAGGAAAATAGAAAGAAGAGTGGGCATGCATCAAAGGATGGAGAAAAATTAGTTGCATACCACAGGAGAGCGTAGGAGTGAGAAACAGAAGGAGTCCAATGGGAGGAGAGAGGAGACAGATAAGAGACAGGACAAAACCAGATTAGGAAGCAGCAGATACATCAATCACATCAGAGCTTCTTCACACACCAAAAAAGGCACAAGCACTGATGTTAACAGATTTCTTTAAAGAGCTGCAAAAAACTGCAAATGATAAACTTTCAAGACTTTTATGTCACAGTGTCGACCTCTTATAATAATTTAACACACAACAAACAGTGCATTTAAAAGATAACTTGCCTGAATATACTCATGTAATAATGTTTATACCTCCAACAGGAAGTTAAAGATGAAGCTCAGAAATGGGTGATCATCCTCAACTTCATCATCTTCTTCCTCCTCCTCTCTCTCCTGCTGCTCATCCTCCTCTGTTTTAGGTGGAGATTGGAAACTGGTAGCGAACCTTGCAACAAACTCGATGACATTTTCAACTGCAGGTTCACGCTTGTAGACAATCATGGCGTACTTCAGGTAGTGAATAAATTCCTCATGGAAGAGCGTCTTGTCCTCAAGCTGGCAGAGGATAACAATGGTGTCATTAATAACAGGAAACGGGTGTCATTAATAACAGGAAACAGGTGATGCAACCGTGAAAAACAATGGTTTAAGTTTACAATAAGACAGTGGAAATGGGCACTTTGCAAAACAGTTTAAGCAATAATATTCCACAGCATAAGAGAATAACTATCCAGCCCTGTCTGGACATCGGGACAGGTGTGCTTACAGTCCCCAATGTCAAAACAAAACACACAGACGCACTTTTTACATTCTTCTTTACTTTTTTAAAACGTTCTTTTGTTTCTATGTGCCACATATTTAAAGCAAACCTCCAGAAAAGCTTAGGTTTGCTTCAGATTCTTTTACAATGTGGCTTTAATCCGTTCTGTTGGACACTTCCCTTTTAATACATGCATACAGTTTTAAAAAAGTAAAGAAGA
>JAQFJA010000020.1:8846091-8856567 GCA_029874485.1 Naso brachycentron
TACGCCTAACACAGCAGCCTGTCTGCTCTGTCTGTCTGCAGCCTTTTATTTAGCGGAGCTGTCACCAACAACGACCCACTGCTGCAGCTGCAGCTTCAGTCTGCAGCTGTCAGCCACAGTTAGTAGCATCAGGAGGAAAGGAAGCATGCCATTTTCTATCATTAACTACGGCTAATTTAACCATCATCTCTGCACAGTATCGGGCTGCATCCACGTTGCTGCATCCTAAATTTAAGACATTAAACTGTGCTGTGTTTGAGCCTTGTATCCTCACTAACCCGGCGTCTTAGCAGCTCAAAGATGAAGCAGTTTAGAGACGATCGAGTCTCTTTTTTTATTTTGAAGACTGGCTGAATCTCATTGTGGTCAGGCACAGATGGAGGGGTCTGCAGATGCCTGCATGGACACCCTTTGTGATTGGTCACGCTGCAGTCGTGTGACTATTTTACAGAAGAAAATAAACCTGTATGTATCATGCATGTATCTGTAAGCTTCGACTACTTGCGTTGCTGACCTTGTTATTTCTGCTGGCAGTTAAATTTTACATTGTATCATCACACTACTACTACTACCACTACTTACATGCGCAGGAGGAAAGATATTATTCAGTGAACCATGACATTTCTCACGCTCAGCGGCACTATCAGCCCTACAATAATTGGTAAAACTTTATCAAAGGAGTTGTAGTTCCAGAGGAATGGCAAGAAAACTTTCACGTCGGTCCAGATTGGCCCCGATTGACCTGAGCAAAAAAGTGCTCAGCATGAGGAAGGAACGACAACAATGGCGCTCGTGAATGTTTTCACAAAGGTGACCTGCACATTGTGTTAACGTTACCTAAGTAACAAGGCACGACTTCGGAAAACCACCAACGTGTTTGGATTATTCTGAAAAGTTGTTTCTGCCATCATGGTACAAGTTTGGAAGACTGTCATCATCTTCCTGGAGCCAGATTTCCCAAGATAACAGAAAGAGGAAACATTCTATGAATTAACAGGTGCTGTGTGATGTTGAGTGGCCATGTGATATGCGAGCAGTTTGGCTGGAGAGTGTCGCTGTTAACTCTGTCTTAACTTTAAGATGCAGCAATGTGGATGTTGCCTCAGTTGTGAAAGTCCCAGAAATGCTGACAAACTTAACGACTTGTGTCTGTGCTCATAACATAATCTGTGGTGTATGAAGTCGTGTTGTAGGAGCTCTATGGTATTCACACACAGCAATAGTTGTTTTGACTGCCTCTCAACACTGATTGGCTGTTGCAACAGTGTCGCACGACGTCACGTGAGAAGTTTAATATCTTCAGCTTAACACAATGAGCTGGTGAAGGCGATGGACGCCACATTTGCATCTTAACTTTGACTTTATGTAATCTTGTAGTGTTCATCGTGTTCATCGCTTTCTGTCTAAATGCAGTTTACACCCACCACCTCTACACACAGAATCTTTTAATGTACAATTGACCATGAACACTGGCACACCGGGCTTTCACTGTGTGAATATGTGTTGCAGAGCAAACATCTCTCATAGTTTCATTGCATAAATGTTGTCCAACTGTTTCCACACAAAGTACCACCCCAGTGTTACTGACAGTTTGGTACAAACTTGCTCCGCATTGAGACACGAACATCAATGAGAAGGTCAAACCAGGAGTGCACAGCTTATGCTTGAAAATGTTTCGCTGTCTCTCCAGTTTGCTTTCATCACATGATTATGTGATCTGCACCTGATGCCCTTCAACCAGATAGCAAAGCTTTCATAAACATTAAGTCAAGCCACAGATGCTACAGGTAGGCATTTAAAGCAACACTATTTAACTTTGACCATGACCCGCGGCTTCGAAAAACAAAACTTAAAGATGCACATTAATACGTTACACAAAACAGCAATTTTAGTAAAACCAGGTCTTTTGAAGATGTCCTCTGGTTTTCCCTCTGATGTCCTACAACTGCTCTGTCTGCAGCCTTTTATTTAGCGGAGCTGTCCCAAACAACTCCTTAGTGCTGCAGCTGTAGCTTCGATCTGCAGGCCGCCTGCATGTTGCTTTCGGGAACCTCCGTGAATCACAGAGTTGAGGCAGAGCTGTCGTAGGACATCAGACGAAAGACCAGAGGACATTTTCTCTGCAAAATTGGTCCTGATTTTCTTAAATTGCTGTTTTGTGCAATGTATTAACACGCATTGTTGAAGTTTCATTTTCTAAGCCAGGAGTCACAGTAAAAGTTACATATTGCTGCTTTAAAGCGCACCCATGCTATATCCTGTTGCTGAACAGCGGCAGTAAGGAGATAATGGAAAGTGCCAAAACTCAGGGCTACATTAAGACAAGCAGAAAAAGTTCATTAAGTACAGTGACTCCATCTTGTCAGTTACACAGCAATATATATCTTAAGTTTGCTAACTTAGCTGACATTAGCCACGGTAACCTACCAGACATAACGAAACCAATAAGGCTGTTAAACAAAACCTATATCTTCAACTTATTTGTAAGAGTAAGAAGGTGATATTTATTTCCATTAAATATCACAACGTTTCCTTTAAGATTTGCCAAGTAAAGATATGATTATTTTTAGACAGAAATATAAAACTCTTAATTTGCCATAAGTGACAAGACTGAAATAATGACATGTCAAGATTACCAGCCTTTCTGGTTCATGATTAATGTGGCACAATGAACAACTGGAACTACTTGTTACAAATATGAAGTGGTCATTTATCTTCACAATGCATTGGCTGAATGATTGTCAGGGGGCTGAGGAGGTAGAACCATAACATTTTTTAAAAAGAAGACTAAGGCCTAAATTTTGTGCAGCAAACTTTTAGGTCATCTCGTGACCCCTCAGGCTCACCCCACATGGCTAAAAGTATGTCTGCATGCATATGTGTTCACTGTTTTCAACAGTTTAGACTGAATAACTTAATTCAAATTAGGAGAATTTATAATGCTGCAGTATGCAAATGTATAGCCTATTAGACAGTTATGTGTTTTCCCACCAGGGGCAACAGTTTTAGGAAGAAACTTTCATCTTTCAAAATATGTCCCCCTGGATAAAGCCAGATCCATAAAGAAAGGCTATTCAGAGTTTTGTGCCTGGACCTAAACAGCATCCAGCGCTTATGGGATGAAATGGGACGACTGCAGCACTGTCCTTATCTTCAAATAAGTTCCCGACCTCACTGATGCTCCTGTGACTGAATGTGAGCAAATCTCTGCAGTCAAGTTCCAATGTCTTGCGTAAAACTTTCCCAGAGGACAAAAGGCGGTTCTATAAGCAAAGCAAATGCCCCCAAAGTTTGGTCTTATTTTATTTTTGGCAATGTTATGTATCTTAAATCCTTAGTTGACCTCCAGATTTTGGAGCCATTGTTTTAGATCTATCGCAGTTATTCAGAGAATCTTCCTCTCTCCTGCTATGTCTGCCTCATTACCTCCTTGCTGTCACTTTCACAAACTGGCCACTGAGGGAGATCAAGAACAGCAAGCGCACAAATCCCCTCAGTCCCTGCCCTCGATTCAGAGTCCCTTTCGTCCCTCTGAGTCATGAGTTATAGTTTGTGAGCCAAAGTTCATGTAGTGTGACATGATCGGATAGCCGGCGTCATATACTGTCCTGCTGTTTGACTGACAGCGAAGAGAGGTGGGTCTGTAATTAAGTCTTGGAACGATGGCACAACCATCACCAATATCAGTAGCTGAATTCTAAGAAATATATTATAAATCAATGGATATTGACAAAGTTCAGACCTTGTGTTTGTGCAGGAGAGAGGTGGTGACATGCTCACGCACACACAGGGAATTTCAGGCAGCGCTGTGCCGGCTGTGTGCTGCAGACAGAGAGGCGTCTGGGTAAAATATGAGCCCATGTGTCCTTACACCCATGCACATACTCATGCATGCACACACACAAACACAAACACCTCTGCGAGTGGGTAAGTGAGACATCAGGGTCAGTAGGAGCAGATGATGACACTGTAGACATGGCACAGAGGCTACAAAAAGTAGTGGAGCAGAAGCAGGCCGTATTTTAGCTGTTAGTCACAGACTATATTGGGAAGAGGGGGGGAGACTCCACACATGCTAGCAGGCAGAAGAAACACTGCATGAAGCTGCAGTGTCTGGACTGTATTATCTCACAGGACTTTGTTACAGTAAATACACACAGTTTGTTAGTGCTGTTTAACCTCTATTATTTGTGTTTGGGGATTATTGTGTTTTCATGTCAGGCAGTGTCAGTTTAATATTTGTTATCATAAAGCTGCACACTCAAAATTCTGGCTCCAAATTGCCGGTGTCTGTGAGCCAGTGCTGGTATCAGCTTTCTTGCTGTTTGTGATGCACCGGCGTTAAATCAGCATAGAGGAACAAACACAGTTAGAAAACAATTTAAATTCACGAGGCTGTGAACTGTGTCAGTCAAGTGAAACTAAGGAATTTTTGCAGTGAAGCCTTTGTCAAGTGAGCAACATTGAGATCATCTCAGAATGTGCAAAAATAAGAAGATTTTTATACTCTATGTGCTTACGAAGCAAGTAAAGAGGCTTAAAGGACAAGTCGAATTGATTCTTATCAAATGGGAAATATCTATTTCGCAGTCTGCAACGAAATCTTTCAATGTCAGCTTAAACTGAACAATGACTGGCTGTTTCAGCTTTGAGATATTTCTGCAGTTTGTTCCAAAAATAGAGGAAAGGCCACATGAAAGCATTTTTCCTCAATTATTTGACCTTAGGGACAGAAAACCATAAAAAAAAAACACTTTTCCGATACTGTAAAAAAAATCATGAAGAAAGCACTTATTGGCCATATAAAAATTACACTAATTATGTCATGGTAGGCCAAGACCTATTCCCAGACCTGCTCTCATTTCTCTCAACACGTTTTTACTCATTGCTTTATTCTTACTTTAATGAAACAGAAGTTGAATCTTTCCCTGTCTGTTGTTGACAACTTCCAGGTGATTTATTCTCTGAACATGAGGAATGAGGAGCAGGAGGCGGCCTTGCAGGCCTTGAGCCACGCCCACCACAAGGAGCTACACCGCATCCTGATGGACACGTGTCATGAAGGGGAAGGGTCAGTGCTGAGGACACGCCTCCTCGAGTTGCAGGAGTCTTTGGATGAACAGCACAGAGTTGGAGCCCAGGTGTGTGTGTCCGTCAGTGTGCGTGTGTGTGCATGTCGGTGCACTCTTACCCTCCTGATCATGAGATAAACTAACCTCAGTCAAGGTCACGTTGCATTGCTGTGATTTAATGAGTAAACTCCCGGGGGGGGGGGCGCAAATCAAACCTGCCCCTTCATGTGACCTACAAGAGTCATCCCTCTTCAGATAGCCTGTTACTTTACTGACTTCATGCCTAATTTACACGCTCTGCACTGCAACACAACATCAGCATGAATCACAAATACACACTCGACTTGTTTTTGAGCTCTTTGGAAAAATAATGCATCCTAACAACCGAAGAGATAAAATTTTCATATGAACATTAAACTTTTATTTTGAAATGTGTTCCCATATCTGTCTGGTCTGTTTGATGTTTTCCTGTTTTTGATGTGAGAAGGTTTTGGTGGCACTTCAGGAGCATGTTATCAAAGGAGTGTAAACATCTATCAGCAAATACATCCCAACACGAAAGCCATTTTGCACAACAACTGTTTTTGGCGACCAGAGATTTTAAGTACAGTCCCAGAGCAGTGCTGTCATGAAACAAGGCTGCAATAAAATCAGTACAATGTCAGTAGACGAAAAAGAAAATCATTAAAACTGGAGGGGATGGCTACCATAATGCCATTGGTGGAAACTGAGAATGCAAAAAGGATAAAACTAGACAGCAAAGTTGAACAAAAATTAGACTTATTCTGCATCCACAGGAAGTACTGTTTCAAGTAGCCATAGTATAAGCACAGTAACGCATATTCGCTACTTATTTTTTTAGATAAAAACTTCACATATTTATAAGAGAAACTATTTAATGATTTGTTTAACAGGTTGTCAATTCTAAATAAGTTGGAAATCAATTTCAAGAAGTTTCTCCCTCCAAATAAATAAATAAATACATAAAAATCATTTTAAAAAATACTGGGAAAAACAATTAACTTTAGTGCCAATTAAAGGCCTAGTAGAAACAATTTTGAGTTGGTACATTTCCAATCACACACAGACCCTTTGCATTTTATCAGTGCTGAGCAGGTCAGCTGAATATTCATGTGAAATGTGAAGTTTGTCACAGATGAGTGTCCAATTCAACATATACGGAGAATGAAGTTTGTGACTGAATAATGGAGGATTGGGCGCTTGGGATTAAATGGAGCTTCTCTTGCAAGGAAATTCCTATTTTCCCTTTAATTACCTAAATGCATAGTTCCTTTGAGAAAACTCTCCACAGTTATTAAGAGATTAAAGACCCACAAAATAAAGCATTGCAGAATAGTCTCCTCTGTGGCTTTCATTTTCAGGACACCTCACCACAAAATATAACTTACTAATGAATTAGTTTTGTGACAAGTTGAAAGCAATTTAAGGCTCCAACCTGCCTGATTTCAACAGCGCAGGCTGGAAGTGATGTTATATCACATACAGAGTATTGTTTGAATGTCACAACACTGTCGCTAATCGGCAGTGTTGGGGAGTAACTAGTTACATGTAATGAAATTATGTGATGTAATTACAAAATAAATGTAACTATAATCAGTTACAGTTACTGAGAAAGAATTAATAATTAAATTACAGTTGCTTTTGAAAATGTTAATGATTACAAAGGGGGTTACATTTGAATATTTTCTGTAAAAAGCTTCGGCTATATGTTGAATAATATTCATTTTGTTGCTCTGCATGTTTTTAATGTGCACAGTGTCTTCTTTTGTCATTTCCAGTCAAGCTGTTGAGTAAAGTTTGATGTTTGAATTTGCGGCGCCCCTCATCTGTTATTAAAACTGCCTGGTTTAAACATTTGAAAATGGTTATGAGATAAAAACATTCATTAGAAATTTTTAAAAGTATTTAAAAAGCAATCAAATGTAATAAAGTACATTACTTTAATAAGGTAATTGAAATAGTTACATTACTTATTACATTTTGAATAGGATAACTAGTAATCTGTAACCTACTACATTTCCAAAGTAACCTTTCCAACCCTGTTTGTAGACAAGTGTTAGGACCATCTGATTAAAGTGAGAGACAGCTGAGAACGGTAGAAAGTCTCTAAACTCTGAACAGAACACATTCCAACAGTAATGTGACACGCATGTTCAATATTTTGAAAAAATAAATGTTTAGGTTTAGTCACCAAAACTGTTTGTCGGGGTTAGGGAAAGACATCAGGTGGGCAGGTCTCGTGCTGAAGTGCTGTGTGGTAATATGTTGTCTGATACTTCAGCTGGATCTTTTTCAAATCTGTAGAACAACTGAAATGAATCTTATAATCAGCTGGCACTTGGTTGAATGCATGTGTCAACAAGGGACTATCAGATTAAATCATCACCAGATTATTTACCTCAGTCGGGTTTTGACCTGAACATATTTGAGTTTGCAGCCAAAGTTGATTCTAAACACTCTGCTTGTCTGTGTGGACTGTAAATTTACGCCCTCTTACAAAATCAGTGTGTTTCTCTGCCAGTGAGTGTGTCTAATCTGCTTGTCAGCCTCTTTGTCAACAGATGAAATCAAATATTTTTGAAGTCAGATATGAATGTGTCTCAAATAGATCTGGAACTGTTGGGACAGCCACATTAAATTTCCACAGACGCAGAGAAAATTATGACTGAGGGTAAAATGAACAAGAGCAGTTTTCCCATGTTACTTACTGACTAAAGAATGTCATCCGTTACCAAGGTTTCTTTCTAAATAATGCTCTTTTAGTGTTGTTTTTTTTAAACCACTGGCCTATATTATATTGTTTAATGAGATTTAGAAATGGATTCTACTCTTGCATTGTTCTGTAAAATGACTTCAGTAGATGTGGTTTTGGACTTTTGTCACAAAGAAAATGGAAATGACAATGATAGCTGAGTTTAAGCACCTTTCATCAAGTAGTCATACAATTGTAACACCTCAAAAACAGCTGCATGTCCGTTTGCTAGCGGGTCTGGCCCTTCAGCTGAATGGATACCGCAGCTGTCTGTGTCACGAGAGGTTCCCAGTTTGCATCCCAGTCTACAAGTCACTTGTGCTTTCGACCTTTGGCCCTTTGGACACTGAAAACAGTGTCACTGATGGCACCCACAGTAAAGTACCCAATTTCAGCAGAGTGAAACACTTGATTTTTAGAAAAAACTTAGGATACACAATTATGATAGATTTGTGGAGAATTTATTCAGGAATTTAAATATTTACTAAGCACAAAGGCTGAAAAATTACGACACATTACGTGACTCCTGCTCATATTTATTATTATATTTATTTCCAAGAATCCAAAGTATGTGTGTTTTCAGGTTGAAAATCACAGAACAGCAAAGTTTAGCAATGCTGATGTGACTGAAATGGAAATCACACGAGTCAGAGGATACTATAGCATCAGGAGAGAGATACTTAATTATATAAGGGCAAACCGTTTATCCTCCAGTTCTCTCTGACCAACATTCCCAGTCGAAGCCAATTGGATTTTCATTTCCTTCTCTCCATTACCATAGGGTAAACACAAACCTAGCGAGGAATTTCCTGTTATTCCATATGGGGACGATTAGCATTTGATAACATAGCAGGGTTTTTTAAGTTTCAGGTAATATGTGCAGAAATGTTTGCTGTGTTTGCACAGTGTTCATTTCACCCTACACAGCTGTGTCCTTGAAATGTATCGTAGTGTAATTTCACTTCACATCACGGCTGTCTGAGGAATGGCTTGTTACTGCAGTTTGTGTTTAGGCTCTTTTCAAGGCCTTGTCTGCTTCAGTGTCTGCCAGAGAACAGGATGTCTATAGAGTTTTTGTTACGACAAGTAACTGCAAGAGCACAGTTGATCCTTGCTGAGGATAATTCTGGTTAGTGACAAAGTGGATGTTTTCCCTGTTGTTCTGTCAGTCGTGTTTTGGCTATGAAAACACCATATTAATCAAAATAACTTGGTACCTGGGAACACAGAGACATCACCAGAATTAAGCCTGTAGCTATCAATAAAGGTAAAATCCACCACTTTTCATGTTGATGTCCAGTCAGCTGATGGTAACTGTTCAACAGAGTAACGCACAGCAGGACTTGTGACGAGGTGCTGATCACTGGAAGCAGACTTAACCGTAAAAGTGTCGCACACTCTGGCTCCATATGTAGTTCTTTTATGATGACACTTCGGCTGTCAGGCCTTCTTCAAGATCAAACATTTCTGACACAAAGAAACTGGTCAGTTATGTAATTGTTGTCAACTGAAGCAATAAAGTCCTCAGTTTGTACTATACTGACAGAGAAATCTGAGTTTGTCCTGTTCTTGGAGTGCCTAAGTGTACCAGGATGCATTGCATCACAAAAAAAACAGTACTTGCCACATTTCCAAGGTTGTTATCCATTGCATCGGAACATTTGTTTAATATTGCGTGCTTTTCAATAACGAGAGGTTTTCGGTCTGCCAAAGCAAGAAAATCCTCTCAAAATAAACACGACACTGGCTTGCCTGGAGTGCAAGGGGAAAGCTGAGGGGTAAACAGGTTGTGGTGGAACCAGTGACATCACTGTTTTCTTTTAAGCTGCGTCTCAGAGACACAGAGAACATTGAAAGAAAAAAAAAATATTGTTGAGTTTCACATGATATCCCTAATTTGGCCAGAGATAAGGTTGCAAATTGGCTGAGTTGCCCTTTAAGGAGAGGTTATGTTCTCAATACAAGGGTTCAGTTTCCACTTCTATAACTGAAGACTGAGCACACAGAGTGAGTTACTTTGGCCTAATCCAGGGGGGTTGAATAAGAATTCATTACGGTAAATTAAGACAAATAAGGACTGAAATTCTTGCACTATGGACAATTCTCTTACATAGGATTCAGATAATACATGAGAAAATATAGCTTAACCGCTAAATTAACAACCAGAATGTTAGCACAGGGATCCTCAAGACAGGGCCTGAAGAGATCAGATATGATTTACATTAAAGTCCTTATCATGTCAGTTACTGTTATTGAGTTCTTTATTGATGCACTTGACCAAACAAATTTTAAATTTTATATTAGCACGAGCTTAGCTTTCAGGGCCCCCGGAGCTCTCTGGCCAAAAGCTGAAAGCTGAACCAGACGGTTAACTGTGATGGATCAGAGTGATAATAGAATGATATTAATTTTTATTGCTGCTTTCGAATACGTTTGACTAACCTGCAGGTTTATTTCCAGCCTGTCAGATTTTTTCTGAATCCCCAAATTTCCAGAAATAATGACCCAAATTCAATCAGTCAATCAATCAATCTTTATTTGTAAAGCGCTTAATCACATCGACAGACATTTCAAAGCACTTTCACAGAAAGAGAAACCAACAGAACCCTCCAAAGCAAGCATATGCGAGCA
>JAQFJA010000020.1:8934171-8944361 GCA_029874485.1 Naso brachycentron
GTGTTTCCTTTCCCCCCCCCCCCCCCCCCCTCCTCTCTCTCACCTGTCGGGACAGCCGTGCGATGAAGCAGCCGTTGGTGAACTGAGATGTTTCGAGTCTGAAGAGCTTCGAGTCTGTTGTGTCCCCTGGCTGGGAGCAGTCAGGGAAAATGGGACCGTTCACCCTGAGAGAGCAGCACAGCAGCAGGTGAAAGTTGTTAAAAGGTGCTTTCAACATTAATTCATCAATGCCACATTAATTCAGTGAGGTATGACTGAAAACTAATGGGAGAATTATCAGGTTTAGGAAATTATACTAAGGTACCATGAATTATTTTGACAACCAAATACAGGAAAACTGTTTTTTTTTTCTTTTTATTTAACTCCGCTGTATGTGGCACCCTTAATAATCTTTTCAAGAACATGAAAGAACTTCTGCAACTTTTGCAACACACAACTTTATGCAGACTTCTTGAAAAATCTGATCTAGTTTTTACTTGACTTTTCACTGTGGATGTTTAGTGACAGTGTTCTGCAGGTACTCAGTGTATTTCAACAGACTGTCCAGCTCAGAGCCTCAGGCCAAGCCTGTTTATTGGCCCCTGCACTGCCAGCTGTCACTGCTAGTTTCTGTATATTGTACATCTGGTGTAAGTGTCCTAAGCATTAGATGTGTTGGCAAACAATTCTCAGTGGACCAAACACTGTTTGCTTCTATTAAATATAGAGATGACGTGTTCTGACCTTCAGTCACATTAAAAAATTTCAATGAGAAGTTTCTTTTCAAAGTAAGACACGATGCACAGTTGTTCAGTAAATTTGCACTCACTGGCATTTTCTGCCGGGTGACCATTTCGCAGCTGGATGGGAACCAAAAAAGAATTTTAAATTGTGGCCTGGAGCATCAATCTTTCCAGGGGTCCAGAATTTAAAATTGTTGGACTTTTTTTGATGAGTTTAGCAGTGAAGTTCAGAGATGTTCAAGCACAACTTTAACACCAGTCTGAGAGCAGCATTGTCCTGCCCTCTGCATGAAAGTCTGTTACACCTCTGACCAAATCCGACAGTGATGTTAAAGTGCACCCGGAGTACATTAATATATCACTGCAGCAAGGCAAAAATAAACCTATATTGTAGGACATGTCAAGTCTCTCTTAAAACCTTAGAAATTTATGCAACCAGGCAAAATAATTTTCTAAAATATTGGAAGCTGAGATGGAAACATCACACATAGGCAAAATCTTCTAAAATCTGTAAAACCAAAGTCTGTAGGAATCTGACAGGCTGATACTATTCAATGCTGTAACTATACACAAAGTAATGCTTTTAAGGGCTTTGGTGACTTAAGATTTACAACTACATTTAAGCATATAAACAGAAGAAGCCAATTTATCAGGAAAAAAAGAGGCAATGACACATATAACGACACATAAAAACAACTGAGGTCCCCCCCGATCTTTAATTCAATAATGAAGAAAGTACTAAGTGATTATGAAAAGCAACACTTTGGTATAGAAGAAAAGCTATTTGCAGGCAGTTGAGGAGCTCAGCATGCAAGCAGTATCAGATGCTATTGTGCAGTTCTTCTAGGCGAACTAGTTCAAGCTCTCCCAAAAACAACACAGGCAGCATGGATCTGCGTTTTTTATCGAACAAGTTCTGTGTACACACAGTACGGAAGCAGTCGCGCGATGTCTGATTGCACTTTGGCAAGTTGATAAAAGAGCTTACGTGACCAAATAAAATAACATTTGGATTGCTTTAAGAGGATAGATGGTAGAAGGTGAGTGTGTGGAGCAGCGGGCCTGAAACAGACTCTGAAATATTCTCCACTTCATTCACCCCGAATGCAGGATTAACTGCAGTCCCAGCAGCATCCAAAGCTGATCCTATACTGTTATCTCTCTCTCTCTCTCTCTCAGATTTATATTTACACTTATACACAGAAAAAAATACCCTTACAAACAGTATACTACAGTTATCAATATATAGATATGAGATACCTTGTCATACGAGGCTTACATGATTTGTTACTCACTCTCCATCTCTCTCTTGTCCTGTCTCTCCTGCAGTCTGCAATTCTCAGAGATGCATCTCACTTCTCAATATAATTGGGTTCGGTAGTTGGATGGTGCACAGATGTTACATGAGCAGCTGCTGAGCTGAGCCATTTGTTAATGACACTGTGAATTTAGCTCACGTACTCAAAGCCTAATCTCTTACTTTCAATGTCTTGTTTTGCTACTGAGTGAAAATTGTCTGAAAGCGCTGCATTTTTTGCAAATTATTACACTTACAATTAAAGTGCTAAAATCTCGATCTGAGGCCAGCAGACAAGAAAGCAAGCCTTCCTCACCATTTTACATGATATGTTTTGCATAGTGCACCATGAATGTCTGTGTCCAGCATCTAAGAGACTGCAAAAGTGAATTGTCAAACCACTGTGGCTGTTTTCATTACAGTTTTTCACAACTAAGTGTTATACCCATTCACTTTTCAGCCATGCTAGCAGTGTTGCTGGTGGGTTGGTACAGAATGAAATTTCTCTACAATTATTTGATGAATTGCCATAATGTTTTATACTGACACTCAAGATCCCCAAGAGATGAATCCTCCTCAGTTTGGTGATACTCTGATTTTTCCTCCACCACCAGTAGGTTCACATTTTGTATTTTGAGTTAAATATCTCAATAACAGTCCTACGGGATGGATGGAGTGCTGCAGTAATTATGTAGTTTGATTGACGTGATTCCCACAACAAAAGCCATTTTTCTCCAGTTGGATTATTCTGGAAAATAAACTCTGTGGCAAACATAAAAAATAGGATACTTAAACTTTTTTTAAAAAACAACAACTTCGCACTTCGAAGGAACTGGAAGTAATGAAACTAACATGGAAACATGATGTTAGCATGTACGAGCACAGCCTCACACGGCCTTTGGCATGGCCATAGACTAGATTAAACTTAAATTTATTAAACTTTGATTAAAGCCATGCAGGTTGGTTTCATTAAGTGAAATTTTGTTTGATCTCTATGAAAGTATTCACTTTGATGACCGAGCATGAATACATTAATCTGACAGGAACGCACAGTGACTGTGAGCACGTCCATTCAGCTTCAAAGCAAATGTCCACTTGATGTAACTTTTCAAGCAAGGAGGGAAAACCAGGTTTAAGTGTCCTCTGCTCTCTGTTTTCATTTAAATGCAGCTAGCAAGACATTTTCCCAAACCCCTCATTGTTTCATGTTTACCATGTAGTAAAAGAAAGTGCATTATTATTTACAGTTCACAAAGAGGTAGAGAGAAAGAGGGAGAGAGAGCTGTTGAGAGATGATCAGCCTGAAAACTGAAGTAAACAGCTGCAACATAACATAACATAACATGATACACACACAGAGAGAGAGAGAGAGAGAGAGAGTGTACCTGAATGGCAGCAGTTTGGGGTGAGTGTGTGTTTTCTCTAATACTCTTTTCACCAGCTGTTCATTTTCTTCCGGATACACTGAGCGTGTGCAGTAGACCACAGTCTGAACCTTTGGAACTGACAGAGACAACAAGAATACAAAGAATGATTCTCTATGATGTTTCATCGTGCTGGCATCTTATAAAACGTATGCGAGGAAGATGAAATACAATACAGTAAGAATGCAGAATACAAACACAACAGCATTACCTGAATGTATTTCTCATTTTTTGTGAAATGTTTGATGTATTGCATTGAACCAATTAAAAATTGGTTCGAAAAATCTGTATATATATGTGTGTGTGTGTGTGTGTGCACGTTGCTTTCTCTATACTCACAGGAGAGAGCGTGTGCTAGCAGTCGTGCCTGCTTGGTGGCCAATGTGTGTATTGTGCTCTGCGGTACAGAATCGTGACACAAGTCTTGCAGTAGCTTCCAGTCTGTTAAAAGAATTAAATGTAGGCCTTGTAAAATGTAATGGAAACACACTGTAAATATTGGTAACACTTTACTTATATGCATTATGAACATACTTATAATGCATTATAATGTATCTATAGTGCTGTATAATCATAGTTACAAGCGAGTTTAGGGTAAACCCTAGCCATGACCACATATAATGCATTATAAGTGTGTTCATAGTGTGTTTTAATGTTTTATATATGTTCATAATGAGTTATAGAGACAGGCTTCATAGAAAGTGTTACCCAAACATTTTATATTTGGATTCTCAGTTTCTTTTGTAACAGCAGGATCATAACAAATCAAGTTTGTACAACTTCCTGCAGAACAATTCATCCCTTAAAACAGCATCACAAATTTTATTATACCTCAGTGAATGCACACATAAAAAAGAGAGAGAGTGTTGTATTTGAGTTTATTTCTTTTTTGAATTTTTTTTTTGGTTTGTTTTTTATTTATTTAGACTTTTTAAGTCCTCCATACATGGCTATGTCACAGAAAATGTCTTTTGAACTTTTTTTCTGAACTCTCCAAAAATCTGCAAATTCTGTCAACTTTTTTGAGGTAATTCATATTATCCCAATATCAGTCTTTAGTTGTCTGACTCTGTGAATTGAAACTGTATACTGTATGTCACGCCTGCATCCCTTGTTGCACTCATGCATTCAGATCACTCACAGACTCTGACACGCCCCCGCTCTGCTGTGATCTGCTGCGATCAGGACAATCACTCACACCTGCCACTCTGCTCTCCACTCTGCTCAAACTGTAATTAGGTCAACCCGCTCACATCTGTTGCTCATTGTCTCTGCCACTATTAAAGCTTCCTTTACTCTGTCAGGCTTCGCTATTATTTTTAAATATGTAAAGTAATAAAGTAGAGCTCATGCTACATACTCTGGTACAGTAAGTGGTGGTATGCACCTCAAAAGTCATGGTTGCAACCTGCTATAAAACCAAAAGAAGAAGAATAGGCTTTGCTATATTGTCCTTTGCTCTCTGATGCGAGGCTCTCTTGACTTTCTGTTTGGATTTACCTGTTGCCGATTCAACATGCTTTTGATTCACTCTGATCGACGATATCCTCGGTAAATGCTTTGGCTTTCTGTCTCTGATTACAAATTTAGTTTTTGTTTATGTTGACAGCTGTCTGCCTGCTCCAGTTTTTTGTTTGGCATTTCCTTGTTTAGTCACTCAGTCAGAGATAATAGTTTCCCCATGTACTGGACTGAAAGACATTGGTGTGATTCATCTGCAAGTTTTAGTTAGAGCTTTTTTCTGTTCCCTTGTTTGTATGGACCACTGGCTTTGTGTTAGTTGCTTTGCTCTTTGTTAGTTTCCCTGACATCTCTCCTGTTTGATTTATGGAATTGTTGTTTACCCTTTTTAGTTAGGCCTATATTAAATATTATTAAAAATGTTAGCATCACATTAGCATCAGTACACATGACAGGTTTCGTTTGTGTGTTTGTTTGGATATTGTTTGGATTATTGTATTGCAAATTGACATTGTGTGTGTGTGTGTGTGTGTATATATATTTTTTGTGCTCTCAATAGTTGTGCTCTAAATATTTGTATCTGTTATTTGAAACATTGTATACCTGCTATCTTGGCCAGGACTCCCTTTTTTGTGATCTCAGTAGGGGTTGAGGAAAGGTTTGATAATAAAAGCAAAAGCAAAAATCACAGCTGAGATATTTGAAATGAAAATATGTGCATCCAACTCTGTACTGATCTCAGAAATCCTCTGTCCATATTGGACATATGTCCACTGTATTCTCATTATGCATGAGGCATCATGTGTACCTTTAGGTTTGGGTGGACACTGAAACTCTTGCTCCATCTCATTCTCCCGGATGCAACTTACCTCCATGCTCGCTGTGTATGGTGGGCACAGGGTCATTGAGGGCAGAGGACGAACACTGAGGCAGCACTATGATGACCTTTAAACGCTGGCTGGCAGCGTCCCACTCATCCAGACCGCTGAACGCCTCAGACAGGACTCGCACATCTACATTCAACAGGAATTTGCATCAGGGAAGTTGTGCATACCGTAATAGAAATCAATGTCCAGCTCTCTCGCATGCTGAGGTAAAAACGTTCTGTATCTTTTGAAATACGTTTTTCTCCTCACTCTTGTCATCACTCACTTTTGATGTCCATTCCTGTGAGCAGTTCTTTGATCTCTTCTATCTGTGAAGGTGTGTGATCAGCTCCACACACCAACACTCGGCCAGAGCGGGCGGCCGCTGCGACAGCTATGTGAGCCACGGTGACAGCGGAGAACGACCCTGCCACCAGAACGTCACCGTTTTCAAACAGCAGGGGGCGTAACACGCTCACTGCCACGCACACACTCCTGTCCTGCACAACACACACATACACGGGTGTCCATGTTCTTTACACATGCTTGGAATTTTTTTAACAAATCTGTTCCCTCCAGCACCATACACTGCTGTTTTGATAATCAAGATAAAAACAAACTGATTTCTTTAACTCAGTGGCACAACTTAAAGATTCACATCAGAACAGGAAAAGGGCTCACACTGCAAAAACAGCCCCACTTGAAATAAGCCAAATATTCCTAAATATGAGGAAATTTTCTTGTATTGAGCAAAAAATGCTGCCTAAGGGATAAGCAAACTTTGCTCGGCTAGAATTCTTGTAACTAGCAAAAAGGTCAAGACACTGAAAGACTGTAATTGACCCGCAGCTGACACGTGTGTCAAGCCACAAGTTCTTTCAGAGTCTCACAGTTTTCACACTCTAGGATGATGAATTAAAAAACGTTGACGAACATTAATTTGTGTAATGTCATGAGATCGATTGAGTAATGTGCAAATGGTCTTGCTCTTACAATAAGGGAAACAATCTTGCTCCTCTGCTGGGATATTAAGCAAATTATTGTTGTAGCTTGAAACTTGTTAAATCTAGGTCATTATCAGCTGGAATATTTTAAGAAAAAGCTAGATTTTCTTAAAATGAGATTACTTTTCTATTGTGAAACATGCTTGACAAGAATATTTTTCTTTTTAGACAAAAAATATTTTCCTAGAAATATATATATTTTTTATTTTCTTGAAATGCCGTTTTTGCAGTGCACTAAGTTGTCTCACAGCAGTAAAGTGAAGCTGTATTCATGTTTCTAAGGGGGATCATCAACACTGCAACCTTTTCCTCTTTTAATTCACTTAAATTGAGAATTTTTTTGTATTCCTGAAGTCCAGTAAATTTGCTTTTACTCGTCTTAATGGAGTGCACTCAAATTTTTACAGAAAACAAATGTTATCGATGCTTCATAAGTAAAAGAACAAGCTGATTGGAGCCATTTGTAATGACTGGTTGAGCAAGATTAGAGGTGTATCTGGATCTTTTTTGTCAGTGCTCTTTAAAACAGTCTAGTTTGATTTATTTACATTTTCCCCAAGACATTTATGAACCAGCACTTGCACTGTCTAAGTAAACATGGAATCAGTTAAAATTAGAGTACTACTACTTCAGTTGCACATCAATTGGTATTGTGCCTGTTCTTTAAAGTTATTTTCAAAATCATGCTTCTGAGAGAGGAAACATGCCTCTTTTTGGTAAGTTTTGGCTAAGTTAAACACTTCACCACTCACACAAATTCATATGTACCTGTGTGTTAAGCACATGCGTACTTATGAGGCCGCTGTGCAGGAGCAGAGCGTGAAGCTGCTGAGAGAAGACAAGTGTGTCCGGACAGAGAGGGTCTCTGCAGAATGTCGACCCCCTGAGATCAGTCAGGTTCTCCACTTCACACACGCCAGCGCTTTGTAACGCTTCACACACTTCTTCAATACTACAGAGATAAGAATAATCCGTTAGCTTGAAAGGTTCATTTGAGGCAGCTTTATCATGATCCTGCCCCACAGAGAATATTTTCAACAAATATTGTGACTCAAATGCATCAGCAACAAAAACAGTGTTTACTTGAGGGCTGTAACAGCGATGCAGCGTTTAGCTTTATTTCAACAACCACAGCAGCACTTTCTACCCTCATGTTTTAAGAATGCTGAGCCTTCCTGTCTCAGATACGCCCCGTTGAACTTCACTGACTATTAACCTTGTGTTGCAATACTTCCCACACAGAATGTGTCACTAAAACTCACAGTGTACCAGTCATTTTATCAGGAGTTTCACAGTTCTCTTTATACTTCAATCATGTGCTTCGTGGTGTGTGACAGATAATCCCTGCTGGTTCATATCTAAGCAGACTCTGTGTGGCGTGTGCCTCAAAGAAGAAGAGAGGGGAGGATAGTGAGTGCAGAAAATTCAGATAATATAAAAGCTTATTATGCTCTTAAAAGAAAAACCCTAAAGAGAGAATTTGACACATTTTATGCAAATGTCCACTGTGTTAATGGTAAAAAATAGTCAGTTGAGGCTTCAGTTTATACCATATTGAACGGGAAAGCTCAGGTCAGTAAAATAGAATAGACTTTATTATCCTCTTGGGGAAATTTGTCATGGGGTCAAAGTGCCGATACATAGCTGCCTTCACAGAAGAACAATAAATAAATTGAAAAGAAATTTAAAAAACCCAGCAGAGCCAGACAAGGTCTCCTTGGGATGTCAGTGCCTACATGTACCAGAATGCATTGTGCATGAAGTTCTGCTGCTCACGCCGATTGAGTAAAGAAAAAGCAAAGAGAGCAAAGTTTTGTTTTTGAGCAGCAACAGCACATCTCCAGGCTACACAGAGGCGAAGACTGGAAATCTAAGTTGAAAAACCTGTAGTTATTCCTTAACACCAGTGACACCATGGGTGTCAGGAGAACAGATTTCGCAGCAAAAGAAGTCAGCTTTTTCTGTCAATATAGCAAACACTGAAGAATTTATTGCTTTAATTGACTAAATTTACCATCAACACTGATTGGACATCCACATAAAATGTGGCAATTTTTTTCTTTAATGGCAAAAAGGACACACAAAGACTCAGAGTGTGTCAACAGAATGAAAATAGACTTCCACAACATTTGCACTTTACTGAAATTAAAAGCAAATAGCAAATAAGAAATAACAAATAAATTTGTGAATGAGTGTGAAGATGACTACATGAACTTTTTTCCTGAAATGGATGGCATTGTATGCAGCAGTCTATAGCAGCAATCTATTGACCACTCAAAGCGCTTTGCCCACCAATTTAAGGGCTCAGTTTCGTGCCCAAGGACACTTCAACATCCAGACTCCTTCGAAGGAGCTGCTAATTGAACCAGTGACATTCTGATAAGTAGACGACCAGCTGTATCTCCTGGGCAACAGCCTCCCCTGATGTGTGTGTTTGAGCATACCTGGTCTTGAGTGTGTTGACCCATGCATAAAGTGGCAGATTTTTTGCTCTGTGCTGTTTGGTCCTGACAGGATCAGACAGAAAACAGGAGACGCTCTGCAGACTCTGTTTCACTCTGCAGCGAGCTAGAGATGCTGCTAGCTTGGTCTTACACCTGTTAAACACACACACACACACACACACACACACACAATTTGACAACCATACTTCTGATCACATCTTCACAGTCTCCTGCCACCATTTTGAGTAATTTCCAGATTTAACTTAGCGTACGTTGCATGATGATCTACAAATGCACACACCTCTGCAGACTGCTCTCCATGTCCCTGACTTCCTGCAGAGGCTCCTCCCTTTTCTTTAATGAACGTTCATGCAACATAAATCTTCGGTCCTGGAAGTCAAACAGCATCACCATTGCCAAAGGCAACAAGTCGCTGGACTGCAAAACATCATCATCAATATTGTATATATATTATTATCAGAAAAATAAATGTATTATCAGAGTAATCATTTTTGCAGCAGACATTGCACATTTCCTTTAACATGACAGTGAGCCAGAATGAACAATATCAAGGTCCTAAATCAAACCCACCCACAAACAATTAGACATTTTTTGTACTTTTCCTGTAATAAAAAGGTCTATTGTAATTGTAATTATTTAACTCATATCGTTGCTATCGCCACCACCCCTTTAATCTAAAACCTTTATTCATTTTGGCCACTTATGGGCAGTGAAAACAGGTTGTAAACACAACAAATATTTTACATATTTTTTAACTTTTAAAACAAAATAGGGAACCTCTTAGCAAACAGCTGCTTATTCACGCATGCAGCAGCTGTGCAGCAAAATAATCACTTATTTGGAGACATGTTCCTGGTGCACCTGATGAATAAAGTGTATTTATGGCCAAATACACACCGTCATTTCTCTGTTTTCCTTTTCTTTTCCTTTTGTGTGCAGGGGGTAGAATAT
>JAQFJA010000020.1:9082323-9097256 GCA_029874485.1 Naso brachycentron
CACCTGAGCAACACATTTATTTTATTTTATTTATTTATTTTACCTAAATGTCATTCTTGTTGCTTCCGTGTGATTGAGTGTGTTTGAGTGGTGTGAACTTACCCACAACAGTGTGCAGAAAGCTGTGTGACAGAACTCAAGGTGCTGAAAGACCACTGAGAGCTGCAGTATGACAGAGTCGCCGGGTCGCTGCAGAGAGAGCAGGAACAGATTTGACCTTATATTCAAACGACATGCAGGCGAAGGCTGGAGAAGGAAGATCACCCACCTGATTTTGAAGAAGTTATTGAAAGAGGAGTTTCCGTTGTTTCCCAAGGCGTCCTCATTCTCCAGATTCTGAAGAACCAGCAGATGTTAAAAAAGTGTCAGTTTCAGTAACATAACACACAGCTTTATATCTGAACACACAGTAAATATACGCAACCTGATATTTAAGGTTACTGTGCTCGAGGGAGCCGGTGGCAGCAGGCGAGGGATGAGACTGAGGTTTGGAGAAACTCAGTGAACCAAATGTCATCTCTCCTCCTTCCCTGTCCTTGTCTCTACTCTTCCATCCCTCTGGCTCTCCATTGGACACAGCTCCCTCCTCGTCCCCCTCCAACACGAAGGCATCATCGATACTGAATTGCGTTGCCATGGTGATTGCCTTTACGCCCTGGGATCCTGTAGCTTAATGTTCACTGTGGGTTCAGAATAATACTTTAAAAAAAAAAAAAATAGTGTACATGTATTGAAAGCCTTGAGGCGCTTCAGTAGCAAGACTGACTGTCTGACGTCACAATGTCAAAGTGCCAGTTACGCACAAGTTATGGATCTATAAAGTTAACTTTATAAACTTTCATTGATATTAATATTTGGTCACATTATACCTTCCTACACATTTAAAGTCGCATACGCATGCTCTAACGCACAAATAAATAGCGAAGAGCGACTGAAAACCACTCAAAGCCACAACAGCCATTACATGTTAGCCATAAAGTTTGAAACGGTTGCAAAACTGCGCGAGTTTGACCTAACGTTACATTTCTGAGCGGAAGCGGCCAATATACGAGCAGCTAACGAGGTGTGTTGTTGATCTTTGCCATTGTTTGTGCTCTTTCCGCTAGACGATCAGATGACTAGGATGAAAACTTACTGTTTTAAATGACGTTAAATCTTCTGTTCAGAGAGGCAGAAGTCGACTCCACGCTGTTAAAACACGGGTCACATACTTGTACAATGCGTGGAAACTGTACAAAACCTTCCGACCAAACTTTAGTTTGTTCACGAGTGCGAGAAAAGCTTTTGAGAAAGTTTTGAGCCTCGTCTTTTTTTTTTTCCTCTCAATAATCGGTTTTCGATTGCACACGACTGATTACGCCCAAAGGTCTCTTCGGGAGTCAGTTCACTTAATCAATTGTCGGGTTGTCGATCGACCCAGCCAGAAAGACTTCTGGCAAATATTAAACAATAAATACTTCAAGTAAAATCCCCAATCGATAATATTGCTTTAGTTAAAGTAGGCCGACATAGCAATATTTTGGTAAATGTACTCAAAGTATTAATAGTAACAGTAACTTTAGTAACATCTTAATTTGTAGTTGTTGTTTTTTTTTTTTTACAGGAATCTCAGCAGAAAAAAATGCAATTGTGTTAAAATTGGCAGAAGGAGGCTATAGCCTACTCATGAATGAATATCAAAACTTGCAGATTTAGGTTAATTTTATGGATTATTTACTTTAAATGCTAGTAGGCCGTGATGACAGTTCATTATGACATTTCCTGATTGCTGAATCAGGGCATTGCTGCGGGCATTTTTAGGGAGCCTACACCTCACTAAGTGAACCTCATAAGCATACTCTATTAGAAATACTTGAGCCTATTTTTTTGAATACAGTTATCTAAGAATTAAAAAGCAAAGTCCAAGCAAACCTGACAGTCTTAGATAAAAGGAAAACAAGATTTCAGATGAGCTATTACCTTTAACAAATCAGTAAAGTATATAAATCAAAATGCTTAGGCAAGATAGTCAAAAAATTTCTTCATTTATTGTCAATTTGAATTGATGGTGTCAAGAAAGCGCACCGTGTTTTCCATGTCCATATTCATGTTTGCTCACATGCATGATGTTTTCATGCTAAAGCAGTGCACCACTATACTAACAAAATTGTTCTCCTTAACCTGAAAGTTACATATAACAAACAAAAAAAAATCATGTAGCCTAAAATTTATTTAATTTGTTACAATTTTAAGTTAAGCCATGAATTGGCCCATAGCCTTAAAATTACAAATTATCTGAACATTATTCTGTAAATTTCTGTTTTTTTTGTTTTTTGTTTTGGTAATATGTAGGCTACATACAGCAAATTCTATAAGAACTACGGTTCTTATAAAAGACAAAAACATTTTTTAATGTATTGACAATTTATTAGGAATGTTTTTTTCCTTGATTTTCTGGAATTGCTAATACATAAAATACAGACACAGCAGATGTTAACTTGTGAAATGTATGCACCAAAATGAAAGTACTCAAGTGCCTCCTGCTGAAGGTCTTAATAGGACTAAATCTCACCAAAATAAAAGTCATAATGTAAAAATTAACTAATTCATTGAAAGATTCAATTGGCTCAGTTATTGACACCATTGCCTATATTGTTTTAAGTGATATGCTTTGGTTGATGCCCGAAAATGTGGCAACAGTGTTTTCTGCCCAGTACCACAAACTCAGCTTGTGTCACCTTTGCAACACATTCTCGTTCCCAACTTGTGACATAGCTTTTACAGGATCCTCTTAGTGTCACTTTTTAACACACGATGCCTTTGTCTGTGTGTAGTGTCACATGCGACCTTCATCAGAACCGAATTAAAAGGCAAAAATATTTTTCCATGCAAACTGAAAATGAGCCAAAGTGAAGCTGCTAATCCACCTCCGAACACCTATAATATGTCCCTCTTAGTAACAGACTCAGGCACTGGTATCATAAGTAATGAAATATTATAATATTGCAGTGTAAAAAAGCAATATAAGCTAAATTGAACAGGAATATATAAATCATTCCACTTGGTGTCTGTTCTGTTGCCAGCATGTGCAATCATGTGATTTCCAGCAAGTCAGAGGACCTGCATTAAGCAAACATCTCTAAACCAACAATCACAGATTAGTCATTGTTGTTTGAAGTTTAGGGCAGCAGACAGGCAGAGGTGATACATGGAGTGAACCGTGGCTGGATGCAGCAGAAACATCGCTGGTTAAAAACAAACAGACAAAAACAATTAGTGACCGAATTTGGATACAGTTGGAATTGAAGAGATGTGAGTTATTTAATGTTTCTCTGAGTTTTTTGCCGATTAATCACTGAACTGAAGCAACATTGTTCGCAGCATATTATGCATGACTGTGTTATCCAACTCTACTTTATCTTCTATTTTTATGGTATTATTTGTGCACTTATTGTAATTTGAGGCTGTACCTTTGAAATGATCACAATTTAAAATGTTTTTAATGGTGGCAAACATTATGTGGCAGAGATTGCGCCACATATTGATCTTTTTCCCGGCTTAGTGCCATAGTTATTTTGAAATCCTCACTTGATAAACAAGTCCTCTACCTGCTAATCTCATTTTACCCCCCTCTCTCTGCTTCAGATGAGACAACAGGCCATACTTTGCCTCCTGCTGCAGCTCATTTTTGAGGTAAACATACTTAAGAAATTTAAAATTGAGCTCTTCAGAGCCTCTGCAAAAGATACCTCCCATTACCATTAATTAGCCGACAGAATGAGAGTTGACTCGAATATGAAAACTTGTTTACAATTGTGTTTCTGTTCAGCTGTCATCATGTTCACATCTGCGGGTTTTATCTGGTTCCTCTCTGGAGCTGCCCTGTCTCTCAATCCACACTGAATTCATGGATGCGGACATCACATGGACATTCAATGGTCTAATCATGTTTCTTTCACTCCCACCGCTGTTCTCACTGTACTACAAAATACGCGGTTATATATTTGTTCTCTCTGGTCTCTTTTATGAGTACAGGTAAAAACATAAGTGCCGAGTCACCTGGTCCGATTAGAATGAAAAAGGATGGCTTGTACCTCAGTATATCCCCTGTGTCTGCTGCCAACGAGGGCGAGTACTTGTGTTTGGCAAAGGACACTGAAATGGAAATTGTAAGGCAATACCAAGTTACAGTCGATGGTAAGGTAGATTCTCTTTTATTGTGTACATGCTTTTGTTTTGTTTAACGCAGTAGAGCATCTTAAATTTGGGTAGATTTAAAATGAATGCATAAAGGATGATGTTTGACCGAAAGCTTGAATGGGAAAGTGTGAAATGTTTGCATCTCTCTCTACAGCATCAATAGGCTACAACATTAAGGTAAACACAGGCACCAGCGTTCGCCTCCCATGCCATTTCCCGTCTTCAGGCCAAGTCGAGGCCAATGCTCTTTGGTTCAAAGAGACAGGTTTTGGCAAGAGCACACGGCTGAATCCCGGAGATGATTCAACAGGTGGCAATGAGAGGGTGGACCTGCTTTATCCAAATGACAGTGATCAGACCATGGTGCTCAGAGACATTGTCATGGAGGATGCTGGAATTTACAGTTGTGAATCGGCTAACGGGGACAAGTTGAGCACTGTAAACCTGGTTGTTGAAGGTATGTTTTTCAGCTTGTTCCATATACATTGTTGTGGTTTGAAACCATTTACTGTTATAGAGGAAAAGGCAAACCAACAAGCCCAGATAAGCTTTTTAACAGCCATGTAAGTATAATTAACACTTTTGGAAACTGAACCCACCAGCAAACTACATAAAAGATTTCATTTACAAACAATGTTGAGGACCTTTGGGGGGAAAAAAGTAGGTACAACTTTTACGTTCATTTTCAGTTGTCTACTTTCTTTCAGTTCCTCCTGCACCCCCTGCTTATTCGTGCGAAGGCTACTCCACAGCATGGGAGCCCTGCCAGGATGAGAACAGTCGCACCGGGGAGCCCGTGTTGCAGGAATCCATGGCAGAGTTCTCCATGAAGCTGTATTCTTACCTGAGACAATCACAGCCCTCCGGCAACTTGCTCTTCTCTCCTATCAGTATCAGTGGGGCACTGTCCTATTTGTTATTAGGTAGGTAGCAATGTCTAATTTTTTTGCAATTTGATGATTATAATTTATTGTTATATATCAATAAAGATTCATAATGAAGGGAGATGTGGCCTATTTGTAGAATGTGGCTGATAAATGTACAAATCTTTTGATTAGTGGCAACGTTGCACTGCCCAGATTCTGCAGCAGCCCAGAATGGACAAACTAAACATTGGTTCTAAAAGAGCCTTTGATGTTTTTTTCATTTTTTTAGCTTTTAGTTTTAGTTTGATTTTAATAGTGTGTTGTAATTGTTGTTTTTGTACACTTTGTACAGTAATGGTTATAGATTCCACCTCCCTATACTTGTATTTTGAGTGCAGTTTATTCCCCCCAAAAAAGAGACAAAACGCACAACAACAGTTGTGTGCTGAGTGCAGTAGACATGCAGAGGAGGTCTTGACAATATTGAGGACCAAAAAAATACATTGCCTAACAAGCAGCATTAGGCTTCTTTTTATTGCCTGTAGATGGGATAAGATTTTTATAATTTTGAAGTTACGTAAAAAAGTTTCTCGCTGTAAATGTCACAGTATTTTTCCTCTACTTATACTAAATGCCAAATATGCTGTGTAACCTTCTCTTTCGCTCTAAATCACAGTACTTCTCCATTATGTCTCTCTTTAATGCTTCAGGTGCCAGAGGTGACACACGCACAGCCATTGAGAGGGCTATCTGTGTACCTCATGACTTCCACTGTGTCCACCTCCAGATGAAGAAGCTGACAGAGAACTTGGCCAGCTCCTTGCAGATGGCTTCTCAGATCTTCTATAACCCACGTATTACAATCACTGTGTGAAGCTTACAAAATTGCAGAAATTAAGTCACATGGACAGACGTAGTTTGAGTGCATAAAGAGAAAAGAAAAAGTTATGTATCTTTGTAGCTCATCATGGTTTCCCTGTGCTGTTCCTCAGAAATGAATCTGAGTGAGTCCTTTGTTGACCAGTCCACACAGTTTTATGAAACAGAGCCCATTAAGCTGCTCGAATCCATGGAGGAAAACACACAGATGATCAACAGCTGGGTGGCAAATAAGACCAACAATAAAATCACGGATTTTATTGATTTCGTGTCACCCAGTGCACAGCTGATGCTGCTCAACGCTGTCTCCTTTAACGGTCAGTAAAATGTGTGTGCATCGTGTGCTGCGAAAACGGTGGAAACTAATCAGCTGACTGCATGTGTGTATTAGGTCAGTGGAAGATCAAATTTAATCAGAAGCCCAAGAAAGGATTTTTTACAACACTGGATGGTGATATGGTGAGGGTGCCGATCCTCTCACACCACGGATACACGATGGTTATTGCACACGTCACCGCTCTAAAAGCACAGGTAACAAACAGCCAACATCCATCTTTAACCCACCAATTTACACTCCAACATCAGAGGTATTCACACTGTGAGCAGGGTTAATGAAGGAGGAAGATAAGGCAAAAAGACTGTGCAGTAAATGGCAATTGAGGTACTTGCTAAGTACCTGATTGCTCTAATTTGTGACAGCATGTGCGCTCCTTCTTAGAGTCACTACCCAGTGAAATATGACTACAAAGGCATGAAACTTACTTTTTTATATTTGGTGTGACTTATGGATTTTGAGGATTTTATTGTCTTAGTAGTCCCCTGCTAATTAAATTAAATTTGTCTTTCAATTGAAGAAAAAAGACACTTGTTATAACTCCAGAACCTACCTGAGAATTATCCTGTTTTAAAATTTTCCACAGTATTAAATTAACCCAGTGTCAGTAGTGTGTACATCAATGGGTTTATTGTAAACAGGAACTGCTAATAGCTTATTCGGCTTACTAATGCACGTATTGGCAAAATATAGGCTCTTGTTGTAGCAAAAATCCAACTAGCTGATTGATTCCATACTTTACCTCCTTTTTCCATCTCCTGAAGCACTGCAGGAACTGTAGCTCCAAAATGTGGAGCACAATTATCTCCAAAACACCAGATCAAAAGACAAAGGCTTTTAGTACTGTAGATAGTAATAACAACAGTAACAGCAACAGTAGGAAAGTTTTTAATATTGCACTATCAACTGTTTTTTAACATGATTGCAGAGAGGATGGATGGGTGTCTTGATCTGGCACAGTTATCTTAATTTTTCTGAGTGAGGCACACCGTGTTAGACTGCTTGACAGAGATGCCTGAATTTACTTACTTTGCCAACAGGTGGCGAGGTTTGGTCTCACAGGAGACAACAGTCTTTACATCCTGCTGCCTCGCTCCAACACAGCGAGTGACCTGCAGCAGGTGGAGGAGAAGATGACGGATGCAGCTGTGCGTCAAATGATAGAACAATTGAAAACAACTGCTCCTGAGCAGGCTGAGGTCACTCTGCCACAAATCAAGCTGGATGTTCAGCCAGACATGAACATACTCATCAAGAAATTAGGTTTGTCTATCCTTAATGATCTTTTTTGGCTGTCAGATTCAAATTCAGCTTATTCATACCATAAAATAAATAATACACATTTTCAGTTTGTGTATCACTTCATCTATGTGTCTGCTCTTTAATCTGTCTGTATGTATCTACCACTTTCCTTCTCCTTACTTACCATGATCTTTCTAACTTTTCTCTCGCTTTTCTCCCCAAACAGGACTCTCATCACTCTTTGAGAGTAACAACCTGTGTGGTCTCACCGAGGAGAGGTTGGTACTAGACGATGTCAGACATAGAGCCTTCCTTGCGCTGAACGAACAAGGAGTTCAGGCCGGAGCCATCACCTCTTTTACGTTCTCCCGCACCTACCCTTCCTTCATTGCCTTGCGGCCTTTCATCATGCTGCTGTGGAGTGACCAGGCCAATGTGCCACTCTTCATTGGCAGGGTGACTAACCCGTGAGAGAGACAAAATAAGGGGAACAGACAGAAAAGAGAGAAAGTGGAAATGTAACAGAGGCAAAATGGGCAGGAAAGAAACCGAGATATGACAAAGAAAGGCTGTCTGATTGAATTAAAATACAAGCCATTTAATTATCTTACTATGCTTTTTCTGAAATTCCAGACTTGCTATAACACAATAGACATTCAGTATCAGTAGTACTATAAGCATTGTAGTGAGCAGTGATACTCACAAACACATATATACAGACCTGTATGTGTATTGTCTTTAAAGATGATGAATAAAAACATATTAACACAACACATGCTGCCTCTCTCATGCTTTTACAGAATTTAAGCACAATGCGCATCATTCAAATGAAGACAAACAACCACTGAAACAACTTCCATTTATTCTGCGACACAGTTACACAAACCCACCACAGGATGGCAGCCATACTGTATGACGGACATAGACAGACAGTGCACAGGGACTGCAGTAGTGAATTCCCGTCTCAATTGCCCCTGCCTTCCTGCATCATGACCACTTTCATATCAGTTTAAGGAAGACAAGTGTCAAAATCTGTGACAGTAAAGGTTTTATTTGAAATCAATAGCTTGCTTAGTTAAAGCACAGAAACTGAGCAAAAAATACCCTGAATCATCGTATTCACAAACAAATACACACTGATGGCAAGAGACTGAATGGGCGGCATAGACTGTAAACAAATCAGCATTCAGAATGATCAGCTAAGATTGCTCTCTATTATACAAGCTGATAGTGATTGCTAAACATGCAGCTGTATTGCAGATAAAATTATTACATCAGCAAAGCAGGATCAATAGACAAGAGTCAGAAAATTTGGTGAGTGTAAACAAAACCAACAGATCCAGAGACAGAATGAGCCACCATCCAGCCAGAAATGTGAACTCTATTAGATCACCGTCACCCAGCCTAGCCCCAGTCATACTGCTGAGTATTCCCAGAAATGCATCTTTGATGCCTGGATAAAACAATATTGTTGTTTTGGTTTGATTATCTCACTGCTGACATACTGGGTGGTTTAATGTGCATAGAAAAAGTACAGAATAACCCACCATTCCTGCCCAACCCTCTTGTTCAAGACCTACACAGTCTTACTGAAAATGTGTTTAAGTTCACTGTTAGTAACACATAGTTTATTTCCAAGCTTTGATAATGCCCAAGCCCTTTTTTATCAAAAACCTAATTCACTACCAAAGGATCCATGTTTTTGCAGTCGACAATGAGACACAAGGTTGTTGAAGGACACCAAGAATATGAGCAGCCAGATCGATTTAACAGTTAGAAAACTCCCGGAGGCCACTGACCAACTGTGGATGTGCTTTAGTGAACCAGTGTATGGACAGAGCTGTAGTGATAGACGGACCAGGGGAGCATATTTGATATCCTAGCAAGCATTTAGACAATTTAGAGAGAGTCTAGGCCATCCATATGCAGAGAACTAGATAGGAACACTTCACACACGTGGTGGTTAAGTGTTCAGTCTAGCGTAGTTTTCCAATATCTTGTGTTTATTCACTGTCCCCTGCTGCCAAATCAGTTTTCATGCAGGCTCTTAACTGTGTGCAAGTAGGAATTTGAATTATAACTACATGTACACAGTTTATATCGACAGGCAATGCCGTGTGACACATTAGTCCCAATGGTCTCATCTCCTGTCAAGAGGGTAAATTATATATCACTATAGAAATGATATATAATATGTCACAAGTTATAGGATGAATGGAATAATGATCAAAGCAATGACTCCCTCCGATGGTAGATTTCGGTTCATTTTCATTCACTTTTTTTTTTTTTTTTTTTTTTTAGATCATCTCAGTGTCTGAGGGTGTACAAAGGTAGTTAGGAGTAGATTTTCAAGCTTTGGGCAATCTTAATCTCATGAATGAGATAGCAGAATTTTCAAATGAATATATGACTGCTCCCTGTAGGGAGAAATTGTCTCATCATCTGTGAACCCTGCTGGAGCAGAATTGGAGCCGCTGAGGTAGAAACCTGCATGGATCCCATTGAAATCTAATTCATAATGTTGCAGCAAAGTGAAAGCACAAACGATACCTCCAAAAGCAATAACCGTTGTGCTTGCCACGGAAACAATTATGACCTTTCATCAGGAAAGTCGGAAAAGAGCGGTCAGAGGTTATGAATCAAGGTATAATCCATTCTTAAAGTCGCTCTGTGACTGTCTGGCAATGAGAGAGGGAAATGGCAAAGGTCTAGCACACATGATTGACAGCTTGTCAGTGTCCTCCAGCCAGGAACACTCGCACCGCTGAGGCCTGTGACAGCGGCAGAGGATTTCTCTCTCGTGTATTTGTCTTTCTTGTCCCTTTATTATTTCTTCACACCTCCATGCTTCAGGAAGTGGATGGAGACATTCTGAATGGGGCATAGTGTGAATGCAGACTGACATACACTGGACAGACAAAAGATGTAGGCACTCATATCCTCTTAGCCCACCCGCACGCACACACATACAGACATGTAAACGTCTCATATGGAGGTGTATAGAAAGCCACTGTCACTTAGAGACAATGAGACATGAGAACACTGAAACGGTAAAGGTACAAATCCACCAAATGGATCATTTTGTGCTTGTGCTATAATATGCTGTGTTGTTTTGCATCAGATCAACATCCACTAGAGTAGAGACTTCTCCGAACGGAATCATCTTTTTATAGCATCCCCTCTCCTGTAACTAAATTATGAGTCACAAGGGTGCACGTACGTTTGGCCCCTTTCACTGAATGAATTTTGAGTACATTCATCTCAAATATCTTGATTGGGTGTAAATTTAAACGACAGATTATAAGCCACTTCCACGATACAGTAAGGTCTATAGCACAATTTTGTGAGTATTGTTCTGTTACGTCAACACTTTAATGAAGACATTGTCACAATTTGGTGCACTTTTAGAAAAAAATACATTGTAAAAAATGTATTCAGATACACATTATTACCATCACTAATATTCGTATGAATATCATATACTAGTACTTGGTGCTTTAATTATTGGCATTAATGACGGATTTCATTTTTAACATTATTATTATTATTGCATGTTTTATCCTTTGCTCCTGCTACTGCTTTGTTTTTTCTCTGTTATCAACCATCTTTCAGCGAGACAAATGTGTGTGTGTTACTCTGTGTGGGTGTCTGTGTTGTGTATGCATGAATGTCTTGTGTAATCTAGTCCGGTTTGTCGCTGCTTGGGGCTCCTTGCTGTGTGAGTGTATGCCAGTACTCCACTTTCTTCCCTTTGTTTTTGAGACACTCAAACCAGTGTTTGAGTCTCTGTCCGCTTGCATTGATGCCCAGCTCCACTCCACCTGCAAGCAGAGAAGCAGAGACAGACAAGAGGCTTCAGAAGAGGATGGAAAAATTGTTGAAGGGTTGTAAAAGGAGACAGAGTGGGACGAAACAAGGAAAGACATGAGCGGAAAAAAAGACGTGGTGGAAGAAATAGATCCTTCACTTAAAAGCACATAATGTAATTTCTGCCACTATGGGACTCTGTATCAAGATGATCCAAACAAAAAACCCAGTTTGATGTCCTGGTGACGTAATGAGAGATTTGTTTATTAGACTGAACAGAATCGAACATCCTCTACTGACTGATGTTATTATTGTGGAAATGTCAAATATTGTAATTTTAAGTAAAATAGTTTATTACAAGTTAAACGTCTGCAGAAAACAGGTCAACATGACTACTGGAATATTTTCTATTTCAAAATTAAACTTGACTTAAACAGTAGAAACAAGTTTTGAACACAACATTGACATCAAACTGATTAGAAGCTTCTTTCTCAACATAATTTATTCAGAGTCGTGTTTCTGGCCAGCTGATGAATGTAAGTCAAATATCCACTTTTCTTTTAGATCTGATTTTGGGCTCTACCAACTGCTGGTTGAAATATCTAGCTTTTTAGCAGCAAAATGCTCGATAATGTTTACCAGCTAGTCACTACTCTCTCTGTCTGTAGTTTAGCAGTAGTGCAGGTAGCGAACAGTGTATTTTAGAGCCTTTTTGTGGAAAACAGCTGCAGCTGAAAACAGGAGAGTAGTGAGTCAGAAGAGCTGTGAGTCAGACAGCAAATCAAAGATCTGAAACTTAATGAAGCTTTGTAAAGCAAATGGGTGCTGTAAAGTCAGGTGATAATTCTCTATTGGTTCATCAGTATGGGCGACACCTTCTCTATTACACATTGTTTTCACACTGTCACTTGTTATCATAGATGTTGAAATGATACCACTTGATAACTTCACTGACAAATCTCCCTCTGGTAGAGCTGTTCAAAACTCTCAGTCTGAAACGTGACAGGAGGCCCAAATTAGATTTTTCCTCAACGGGACAAAAAGATCATGAACTACTTGTGTACTTTTAACAATGCACTTTATTTCATGAGCTTATCCTAAGTTTAAAATAACATCATGTGGTAACACGTAATTACAGCTGTCAGATACATGTAGTGGTGTATAAAGTACCATATATAACAAAAAATGAAGTAGAATAGAAGTAAAAATGGCAAAAATATAAACACATATGTATAGAAATTAGCACTTATACTTCAAAATTGTACTAAATTCAGTACTACAGCAAATGTAATTATTTACTTTTCACAACAGCTGACAAATCTAATGTTCTATAATATGTAATTGACCTTCGGCAATAATATATCAAAACTCATTCTGATAAAGATTATTATTATTTGACTGGCAGACAGAAATGAGAGCAGAGAAGGAAGCAATCAGACATTAGAGGAAAGAGAGATTTAGATAAAGAAAGATTTATTGAAAGACCTCAGGGGGGAAAAATATGCAGGGAAGCAGGAAATGACTCAGGTGAAAGTCAGCTGAGGCGATAGTGGAGAGGCAGACCATAAGGCAGAGAGATGCAAGCAGTTGTCACATGAGGTTATTACAAAGCCATTCCCTTGGCTGTGATTGCACAGTTAACGGAGCGTGAAGTTTTAAACTTGGTATTTTGTCAATGCAGCTTTCTAACAGCACCTTGGAAAATGACAGCCGCGAGCAAACAAGGCTGATTGTTGATCTGCGTCTCATCTGAGCTCAGCACCAGGCGCTGCCTGGGATCCTGCTGCTGGGAGGAGAGCAGCCTTTAAACATTTCCTACCCTGTATGCTCCTTGACTTCCCTTTCAAACACAGACAGACAAAACTTAGAGAGCAGGTCGACACCTGTTGACAGAGTTTCAATTGGCTAATCAGGCACAACACTTTGTCACCTCCACCCCTCCCACCACCTCTGAAGAGAGATCGATGGACAGTTGCCTGAGTCTGCGGGTTTCAAGTGACAAACAAACGGTCAGTCATCCTGACATGCGTGGGGCGACAGAAGAAGGATGAAGAGGCAAAGCTGGAGGAGATGACACAGACAAGGGCGAGGCTGACACGGGGGGCGAACAGTGAGCAGGTGGCCACTCGCACAGGTTTTCCTCTGCTTTATCTGCTCATTCTTACCCCTCACAAAATGTTCCTCCTCTGCTCTTCTGCACATCTGCCTCAGTCAACCCAACCAGCAGATTCACAAGTATTGAACTGGTGATAAGAAACGTACGTACTAAAGCTGAAGACCTGAAGGCATCAGTATGCTTCAGACAAAGTGCTTGACAGTGTCTTAAACCACCACTTCCCTGTCACAGCTGTCTCTCCTTTTGTGGGTTGCAATTTCCATCACTTTCTGAAACTAGAAGTCCAAACGGCAGCCCCACTTTGCAAAGCAGTTGGCCAGGTTTGAATTAGCGAAATGCATGCTGGATTTAAAGTTTTCAGTGTGACTATTCCGCCCCCTTCTCGTGTGTATAACAGCAGAATGCGAGTGCAACCTCATGAATGCATTTAAAGACCGAAAGAGCGCCCTCATCCACATTTGTGCAAAGCATTGCATTCATTGCATTAATGACAGGCTGTATGTTTCTCCTTTAGGTGTTGCCTTTCTGGACATATACAAAAATGTTTGCCTTAGACAACAGACAACCCTGCACAGGAACCAGTTTGAAACATTAAACAGAAACAGACACGTCTTCAAAATGCCACATACTGGACATCGAAATCTTAATTATTAGGCCCATGCACAGAAAGGACTTGGTCTCAGCTGTGTGCATTGATAGTTTTGATGTAAACGGTATGAATTATGTGTCATTTTAATTTAAGTATTTACAAACCTTAAGGATTTGCAGCTTACTTGCAAGCTTACTTTTTGAGGACTTGTGAGGTGCCCTAAGGGACAGCAGACTTGAAGTGAAAGTGACTTTCAAAATACTTCAGACTAAAGAGATTTGACTTGGACTCGTGTCAGTTAGCTTAAGATTTCACTTTGACTTACCCCCAAAGGTTTGAACTTGCTCTCAAAGACTTAAGACTTGACTTGAGAGGATTGATGCACAGATTTAACATTTTCCTTTTGTAACACTGAATCTGATACGCCAATTTAAAGTGTCTTCCGAGTACCAATCCAAACTTTATGAAAATATCTCTATATAAGGCAACAGAGACGGCTGTGATGCTAAAAACTGAGTCAGTGGCTGACTGTGACTAACTGAATGTAATTTATGGCTGAATCGCTAAAACTTATAATGATGAATGATGAAGAAACTGTAAATGAGGCTCAGTCACGTCACTGCCACCGCTTTATCTGCTTCTTGCGGTCCATTTTGGCACTGATAATGATTCGAGGTATGGGATTGTCTCTCCCCTACTTGAGACTTGACTTGTACCAAAAGACTGTTTAGGTATTCGTAGTGTGTCATCCGTGTCTTTAGCAGTTGCATCAAGTTTTAACTTTCGAGAAATCCAACTCAGCATCAACATTCACAGCTGAAAGTCTGAGGTTTAGAGTGGCTTCATGGTGAATTTGACATCTCCCATCCCTCCTCATGCATCGATCTTTCACACAAGCCAATAACTTGATTTATTGCAGGT
>JAQFJA010000020.1:9147799-9162863 GCA_029874485.1 Naso brachycentron
TGAACTAAATAAGGCTGGTGTAAAAGTGCTGTTATGAAAAAATTAACTCTGCCAAAGCCTGATTCAAATATGTGACGCTTCGAAAAAGTGATAAATATTTAAGGCCATAATGGAGTCACTGTACTGACTGTGACTCACTCAAAATTTTGCACAATTCAACTTTGCACAAAGCCCAAATAATCCAAAACAGGATTTAGATATCCTCCAAAAATCATCACCACTATCAGCCAATCAGCATGATGTCTATTGCTGCATATGCTTTGATGCGGATTCACATCCAGATGCAGAAAATTATTTTCTCTTATCAAAGTATCACATTTGTGCAGCCATGGAGGAGTAATAACCTCTGTGATTGCTTTCTTTTTTCTTGTCTGTATTGTGTCTGTTTGCATTGTAAGTGGGGGTTTTTATGCAAGAAATAATGAATCTCAGCGCCCTTCATTCCAGCAGCTCTTGTGAAATATATTTAGAATATCCATTCAGTCTTTAACCCCTAACTCTCCAGCCAGGCCCCTTCGGCTCCTCCCCGCCACACGGAAGCTCTCCAGTGCAGCACGCTCTTCATCATCAGCTCTGTTAGCTGTGTTTGTTTTAGACCAGTCCACCTGGCCCTCAATTTCATTACGTCAATTAGCATGATTAGGATCTAAAATTGCTTGTGTCGGCTCAGTGATTGACAGCAATTGGCCACTAAGGGAGGAAAACAGACACACAGTGCTGCTCAATGGCTTGTGTAGTGAAACGCGCGTGTGTGTGTGTATGAGTTTGTGCGTGGGTGTGTTTGTTTACCCTGATGGGAGTTTGTGCTCACTGAAGATGAGAACAATTCTTCAGGAAAACAATGTGAGACTTACAATATAGAGTATCTTGCTTTTTCCACATGTTGGATTTCAGTGTTCAGGGATGGAAGAGACAGATGTCTAAGTGTGTGTTTGTGTGAGAGAGAATGTGTGTGTATCAAGTTTATATTAAACGTGAAGTAATCTTTAATGTGAAGCACCATATACAATCTGCTGAGTGTATATGAGTATGTAAGAATGCAAATTAATATACTATAAATAATTCTCGAGGAATTTCCCGGCTGCAATGAAAATGCCCCTCTTCTTCACTCGGACAGCTTTATATGCTCTAAGCGTGTTGCAATCAGCGTGTATCACATGCACACTGATTGTGTGAAAGCGTAACAGACAGGCAATCTCTCCTCAGTCATGGCACGTTTTGTTCGACCCAGTGGGAGTTGGGAATGCAGCTCGTTTGGCAGAGGCACATTAAACACTCGGGCGTAATTTAAAAGACTGGCTGGTCTTCGTGTCTCTTCTCATTATGGCCCTTGTGTTCTCGGCAGCCCTAAGTAGCGGCCGCTGGAGCAGATCTTGGGTATCTGTCTTCACACCATCTGCATGGCATGTGAGATGGTGGAGCGAGGCGTTATGTTTATAGCGTATCAGTGCCAAGTATGTCTGTTCATCAACTGGCAGTGATAGCTAGAACGGCAGAGTTCTATGACAGAACATTAATCTGCCCCTCAAACAGACAGCCATAAGTCTCTCCTCCTCCTCCTACGCAAGTCTTACACGTGTTAGTGTCATTCACGCCCTTTTCCCTCATCTTTCTTCGCTCCGTCCTCCTCTATCTCACTCCTCCATCTTTCCATTTTTTCACTCCATTTTTCTTGTCCATTGATCCATTCATTTGGCTGTCCTGAGCTCTTCACCCACTCTTCCTCTCTCTGTATTGTTTAAGCGTGTGTTTTTTCTCCAAATGAATCTGTGTCTGATGGGATTTGAGTGTTTGTCCTCCCTCTCCCTTAAGATGCTGTAATTATAGTTTAAACAGAAACCTGTGCTCATGTCTCTTGTTCTCTACAAACCGCAAAAATGACAATATGTCTTGTGAAAGGGGTCATTCGTGTCGATCATCACTCTGCTTTTCCCCTCAGCACTGCAGAGCATCTTAAGCATCTTTAATCTAATTGCTTTGGTTTTGCAATCCACAAATTTACTGTTTTGGTCAATCTTCAGTTCCTACCACAGCAGGTAGCTGTTTTAATCAGCTCTGATAAACTGAATGTACACGACCTGCAATGAATGGATACTTAACAAAGTTATCAACCCTCTAGTGAAGTGGAGGATTTTGCAAATTAAAAAGCCACATATTTCCCTCAGGAGGTGATGGAGAGAAAAACATGGCGAAAAGCAGAGTGAACGCTCAAACCGGTAGCAAGACAGCAAATGAATGCTAATAATGCTCATAGTCTAATGGATGTGCAAATAGGAAAATGTTTGCTTACACGTTTGCTCCTGTAACTTCATGAGGTTTTAAATTATTAATGCAGCTTAAACAATACATAAAAATAAAAGTCATTTTTTTTCCCTAAAATACATATTCTCTGACTGTAATCTGACTGTTCTTTTTGGAGATTTTTTTGTATTTCCGCACACTCACATCCGTATCCACATTTACATTTTTTTCCATCCAGGATGTCTCTGAAAAAGGGAGGACCAGATAGTAGACCACCCTCTGCAGCCAGGTCAGTGGGATCTAACTGTAAGTAGAGGATAAAATTAATAGGAAATTAATACGGATTCCAAATCAACTAAAAGCTTAGTAAAGATGGGAGGTTGTGGGCTTTAAACATGTACTTTGTGAGATATCCCCACATGTATTTCTCATACAATTACTACTGATTAAGAGAAAGATGGACACACAAGAGAAGGCAGCCTGCTTTGGAAAGATTTTCACTTTGGTTTTTTTTGTTTGTTTGTTTGTTTGTTTTTGTTTTTTTGCAATTTTCTCCGGTAAAAGTAAAAATCTCCGTAACATGAGGGTTCAACCATGTAACAAACTCCAAAGTTCAGTGTATTAGATTTTTATTGTTGGTTATGAGATTTTCTTTTCATTATTTATGAAGGACATTAAGTGCACTTTGAATTGATTAAGGCTTCTTTCTCTCCTAGCATGTCGCCTCGAGGAGGGAGGGGGACAGCAACCGGCAGAACGCCAGCCACAAGATTTAAAAGCAAGGCTCTTCAGCTCAGCCTCTCCAAGAAATTCTGGTTATTATCATTCTGTTTCTAATCAACACTGATTAGGACAAAAGAAGTGGGTTGTGTAGACTTGTGCACCCAATTAGGGCCATTGATTGGTATATTGGTACATGCAAAACAAGCTGTCAGAATTTCAAACTTGTTGTCCTTAGAAACACTTCACCCAAAAGGTACTTAAGTGTATTTATTTTCAGTAAGTCAGGGGGAGAAAGTAAAGGCCTGGCTTTGGTCATGACAGCTTTTAACACTTGGCACGCAAATGCACACTTCACAGCTCAAAGTCGCCCTCGGCCCAAGGGAAGGACTCTGATGGGCAGGATAGTCGTCGGCACAGCAAAAGGAGTCTCAGCAACAGCTCAGCAGTGGCCGCTGCCTACATTTCCTACCTCAATAAGCTCTTCGGACAGGTCAGTTCAACAGCATATTTCCATTCATGCTTGCATGCATGTTAAAGGGATGGTTCACCCAAAAACCTTGATGTTATTGCACGAGCATACATGAACGCGGCTCCCATCTTAGCAGCTACAGGCTACAGTAAACTAATAACATGGCGTCAGTGAAATGTTTTTAAAACAACTTGGCAGGTTGAGGATTCAGGACAGGTATTGCTTCGGACAAGCAGAATGGAGGCATTTGGTGTCGTTATGTATTTCATTACTTTTGGTCAGCATGCCCTGCAATTGTTTGAGACATGACAGCAATACCTTTTTCCTGTGAAACTCCAGCAGTGTTTTATGAACTAAAAAACTTCACTGGACCTTCCATCAGCATTAAGGTGAGTAGATAAAGACAGAATGTTTTATATTTGGGTGAAATTTCCCTTTAACACAGCCTTCAGGCACTTGTAGGTCACTCTGAAAACTGAAATGGATTTAGATCTAGTCTACATGCACAGTGTTATTTAAAATGGGATTTTTCCCTCTTTTATTCTCGCTGACCTGTCCACACATTTTTTAAATTAATTTCCATGAGTAATAAAAATGTAAAATAAAAACTGAAGCTCTATCTAGCAATATAAGCACTATAAACCTGACCCCGAAGCCATACTGGCCAATCAGAAGCCTGGGGGGAAAAAAGCTTCTTTCTCCTGCAAAAGGTTTTACTGGTTCTAATCCAAAACCTGCAACAACGTTGGTTGGGAATGTGCTGCAGGGGGTGTTGGGTTATGTAGTGACTCTGTGGAACATTCTGACGCCTCCGTCACTGAATATAGTGAATGTGTAACTGTACATTTGTGTTAACATGTAAAAAATCTTGCTTGCATCAGGTTAGCATCAGCTCTGAGCAAAAGTGATAACGGCACACTGCCTGTCATCACAGCCCCGAAAACTTCACTCTGGCTGGAATTTTTCAACAGAACTGTTTTCAGCAGCTCTTCTTTTTGAAAAGCACCCATCTATGTGTGGACAAGCCATTGTTTAATGCTTCCTGTTTTATAAAAACCACAAACTGGTGTCAGGAGGTAGCATAAAATAAATAGCAGGTATGCCAGTTAATTACTCTGTTGATTCAATTATGCTGATTATGTCATAGGCATAAACCGCTTGTAAGATCAATACAGGTCAAGTCCCAATGTTCTAAACTCGATTTTTTCCCTTCCTGCACCTGAAATACTGTCCTCCCAAGAAAAATGATCCTTCCCAATTCCGACCATAACACAGCAATAGTTCTTTTACCAATCACCAAGAAGGTTTTACATATTTTTCCAGTTACCTTTTTTGTTTTGTAATGTCACTTTTCAAATGATATCTTTTGATCTTTCTGTCTCTCTCTGACGCAGCTGTCCCTCACAATAGATTAGCAAAGTGTCCTTTTAATGTCAAATTTCAAGACAACATCTTTGTCTGTCGATCAGAGCAAACAGCAGAGACAGTTATGTGACTGGCTTTCCATTCAGTCAGACCAGAGCAAGAGCTTGTATTAGCAAGTGCTGACATAATATTTGTTTTTTTGACCAAATTACTACGAGAAAAAAAAAAAGTGGACTTTGGAACATTTCATAAAAATAAGTTCAGGTTGAAAACTTTGTTTTACTTCACAATGTGGTGGCTTTATTATATATATTTTTTTCTGTATTCATACGTACAAATATTTCTTTACATAATATTGGCATCTGGGTCTCCATTAGCTATAAGAATGTCAGAGATGGTTGGAGCAGAGCGGCAAAGAAAAGGTCAATAAAATGGAGGTTTGTAGTCTGAGTCACAGCTAAAAGAAAAGTACAACATTGGCTTGAAAGTTGCACAGAATGGAGTTGGAAAATTGATCCATTTGTTCAGCTGACTGGAAGTATTAACTATCGATTGAAAATACAAACACAGGTTGTAGCTTTTTGTGTTGAGTAATGATTGTCTACAACACATTGTTTGCAAACCATTAATTGCTGATATGGAATCGGTCAAATAACTGTGCAAAGTCATAATCATTACTCATCTCTTTTCATTTAAACATAAAACCACCTGATTTTGGCTGTAGGCTGTTACCTCATCCTCTAAATCTAAAAAAAAAAAAAAACTGCTTTAAAGAAGATACTGCAATAATTCCACTTAACAGATGAAATACAGACTAGCATCTGGGCCTTCTTATATGAATGACCTGGCTGGTTCACATTAAGCTTTGGCTCTGTTTATGCCCTCATCCCTGACTGCTGCAGGGCACTGTTGAATATTTGGGTAACTGACAACTGGAAATGAGCCACCAAATGATTCAGCTCAATGGTACTCTTCTTCTTCTTCTTCTTCCTCTTCTTTTTTAGACTTTTATTGTTAAAGTTCAACTGTTTAAGATACGATGATTTGTTTGGTCATTCTGTGTGTTCAACCCTGCAATAAAGAGGACCCAGTAGTCCTTCACAGACAAGAAGGTCGATATTTTAAATGTTCGAGTGGGAGACAGAGCGGAAGACTTTGGCCACATCATTGTCTTTATATGGGGGAGACGAATGTGGATCAGATCCAGGATGTTAATGACAATGACTTTGATTTTCTGCTCCATCCAGGACAGAACCCCAAATGGCAAATATGCATTACAGTAATTGGTGAGAAATGGACACTAATTTTAAAGACTTACTCTATGTTCTACTAAAATTGAAAAGCTAACACAAAAAATGCAGAAAGACACATCAGTCTATTTTTTAAGTCTGTGCTCCAGCATTAGGTCCTGAGATGTCAATATAAACATAAAACTAGCTTGCATGTGACAAAAAGAACCATGTAGTGGTCATATTAGATTTGGCGGAAAGGCTCTGATCTTTGTGAGGGGCTCTCAAAGACTGTGAGCAGCAAAAAGGCTTCTGCAGTGAGAACTAGCTCCCCTATTACGCTTCATAAATGAACACTACGTCTTAGATTGATCAAGGAGGAATTATTTGGGATGACAATATCAGAATATTATGCTGTGTACCTGAATATAATTGGACGTTAGAAGTCAGCTGATTGCCAAATAAGTCAGTCATTGTGATGCATCAATGGAGACTGCCAGTTCTCTCTCTTGTAACATTATGCTCCATTACATCCCTGTCTTTTAGAACTTGCATTCATATTCTGTCATACTAACTAGTTGCAGGGAGGCCATTATGAAAGATGGATGGATGGATGGATAAAGTGCAGGAGTTTGACTCTGCAGAGAGTAGGTTCAACAAACTCTAAGTCTAACCCTGAACCCTGAGGTGATTTACCCTCAGTTTTGAAACTCTGAGTTTCTGGTTCCGGAAAAGCTGATTCAAGTTAGTGCAGTTAACTCTGAGTGACTTCACTCTGAGTTACAGGATTCACCATTAGAACAGTGGATAAATAAAGTAATATGGCTGCAGCAGCAAAGACGAATTAGCATGGGAGAAAACTGCTGCTCGAGTAAATGCGTAAGTCTGAATGTAGTCTATCAATTAAATATTTAATTACACTTGTAAGCTAATATTATAGGTGAAACTGTATTATATCAAACTTAAAATTCATTTTCATGTATTATATCCCGCAGGTGAAAAGCGGACTTGAAAGCAGTTCAAATGAAATATAAGGACAGAGTTTAAACAGGTTAGGCTTAGACGTGACAGGCTCAGGAGACAGAGAGAAACTCCAGGTCTACTGAAGAAAGCCTGCTCCTCACCAGGTTACCATAGTAACTGACTTGCAGCTTAACTTATGTATCTTTGTGAAACAGGCTGGAGTTATTCCTGTTTCTCGGGTTAAACCTGAACCTTTATGAAAACGGAAAGCCCAGAGTTTCCCTCATTTCAGGGTTAATAGAC
Organism: Naso brachycentron; assembly: GCA_029874485.1. Lineage (NCBI taxonomy): Eukaryota > Metazoa > Chordata > Actinopteri > Acanthuriformes > Acanthuridae > Naso > Naso brachycentron. The sequence continues at coordinate 9,155,093 of JAQFJA010000020.1, forward strand.
TCAGAGTTTTCATTTATCCTGCGTGGTGAGACAGGCCCCACTCTACACCACTGCAACTTTCTTTGCAACTGCTTCGTCTGGTTGTGAATCTTTGGTGTAAACTGGACTTAAAAGAGAGGGCAAGCCTGAGCAAAAACATGGGAGGAAGGGTGCAGGGGAGTTGCTGCCTTAGGAGTCTCGTGCTACAGCTAGCTTGAAATCTAGATGTTGCCCCCAGCTTTAAATTAGGGACAGACTGTGTTTGTTTGTTTGTTTTTTAATAATAATGCTACAATCACTACAAGTAGATATGGCATTGCAAGACTGGATGTAATATATTACAGATTAATTTATTAACAACAATTTATCACTAAAAGAAGTTTTTTCTAAAAAATGGAATCTTGCCTGCATTCTGTTTTATTTAGAATGTATGTTTGCTATTGCAGATTAGTTTTATATGGGCGGAATTTCTTACTACTGTTCATTACTGCCCATCAAAGCCAGAAAGAAAACGTAATTACTCAAAGAAAAGTAAATGTTTGTAAAGAAAAGTATATGTGGAGTGCAGCAGTGGGTCAGGAATAATAACTATGTGATGGAAAACTGAGAAATCAGCTGCTCTTAAAGGCTTGGGCCAATGGTTTAATGAAAGTGACCACTTTAAGCGTTGGTGAAGCCTGACAGAGAATCTGTAGCACTCTAATGGTCGCAAACATCTTTTAATAAACCAATAAAGAAACCAGTAAAAGTTTTCTTTACTTCAAGGTTTGTGATTTAGTCGGTAAATTTAATGAGGACTAGTTGTACTGTATTTTGTATGTTGAAAAACTGATTTGCAAATCATTCTGCTGTTCTACCCACATCATAATGTGCGTGGAAATGAAGGCAAAGGGCTCAGTTTTACTCATTTATTCCATGAAAGTAATATGCTTTTGTTTGCCATTCGCCTTCATATGTTTCCAAATCAATGAAAAATAAATTTTACTTTACTGTACAGTTTTACTGGAGACACATCAGTCAAGTCAAGGTTATTTTTCACAGTCATTTTCATTACCTTCTTTTCTTTTCTTTTTTTTTTTTTCGTTGTTGTTGTTGCTGTTGTGGAGCCTGCTGTGGTTTTAATTCCTTTTCTTCAGTTCTTCCAGAGTGCACTACTTTCTAAAACTACATGAGAATGACTGGGCAATATGTCAGTATTATTTTGATAGATATCTTTTTAGATTTTTTAAATTACTATATTGTGATATCTTGTCTTTTCCTGGTTGGCTGCATTACAGTACACAGATGTAATTTCCTGGAATTTTTTTTTTAACCTTAATTTATTAAGGGGAATTTGCACTGAGTATTACTTTCTTTTGCAGGAATGCCCAGATCACAGTCACACAGTTACACACATTTATACCAATACAACCACAGCCTGATCTGCACCCACTGAGCAGCTTCACTGGAGCAGTTGGGGTTAAGGGCCTTGCTCAAGTGCCCTCAGTCCTGGTAAAGCAGATAGGGCAAGTGGTGCCCTTCACTTTCCACACCCCGATCAATCCTGCCAGTCTGGTTTTTAAAAAATTCTACCAGTCTTGGGATTCTAACCGGTGACCCTCCAGTCACAGGGTTGCTTCTCTATCCTCTAGGTCACCACTGCCCAACCTATTCTACTTGTTCTAATACTTCCCTTTATCTACTTATCTACACAATTGAATAATAATACTACCACTAATACTACATTATTTTGTCAGATGAAACTCATAAAAGATCTTTTTAGTTATGTATCCATATAGGACCCATGCAAGATCTTCTTAAAAAGTAGAGTCAAAGTATAGGAACAGGAAAATAAATATTCCATTAAGATAACTGAGATATCTGGGCCAAAGGGGGGCTGTATTCTTAAAAAATGTTTTGATGATAATTCATAACAAGATTTGCTCTCACTAATGGAACCGGTTCTTGTTTTAAAGCAATTTAATGGAAGCGAATACTCTTTTATGATAATCTTGTGCAACTGTGGACTCCACTTGCGCATCCTTTCCTGAGTTACTACCTTGCCTGCTATGACTGATCTGCCTTGTTTTACTGCGACAGTCCCTGGTTTGAATTTACTAATAGCCATGTAGAGAGGTCTGTGTCGTGTCCACAAGATGGAGGACCCATTGTTTTGGTTGCTGCTCTGACGCTGAGGCAGGTTGACCATCCATCCTGCTGCAGTCCTAATCCCTGCCTCAACACAAGTATTAATAACCCCCTTAGCAAAGGTTCACTGTCAGACCTCATTAGATCTGACTATAGAAGGAGCCAGCAGTCATACAGTGAAAGAAAAACAATTGATGTATTTGCATCACAGAGCCACGGCGGAGGACAGATTGATGGGAAGCGAAATGGACCGTACTAACCAATAAGCAATATATGTGCTTATTGTTACTACAATTTTGAGTGTCATTTCTAGCTAAGGGCCATGTTTATCCATGTAGCTCTCACATGTATCCATGCTTACAAAGCAGGAGACAGCTCAGTGGGCCATGTGAAGTCAGACAGAATGAAATTAACTGTTAATGGGCTCGTTCTGATGGATGAACTGAACGTCTGCATGGCATGCTGTCTAATCCTTTCTGGATAAAGAAAAAAAATCCAATTAATGTGTTGACCTTGCTGTGTAAATATGCCCTTGTAGGTTGGGGGATCCTGTGCAGGGTAAACTGTGACTCTGGACTCTGGGCAGCTGATTTTTTTTCATGCTGCCACATGAAAACCATGTTAAAACTTAAGTGGTTTATATAAATCGTGAGTGTTTTATTATTTGAGGCAGAGTACACGTATGGTGAGATAACGCTTGATGCAACTGCATCCTGGCATTGCGTTTGTGTTCTGACTCTGTTGGCAATATCACACAGTGAATAATCATTTGAACGGCTGCCATGCGGAGCAGCTTCCAAACAAGCCGCTCTTTTTCCCGAAGCTATTGTGCACTTGAGCAGGATGACCTTGTATGATTTATGTATTAGCCACCCTTAGTGTCAACATGTATTAGAAGGAAAATATTGCACCTCTCTTTGCATTTCAGTTCCACTGCTACTCTGATTCGCCTTTTTTATCTCTCACTTTTACAGCAATAAAAAGAGCAACAAGAAGTAGAAAAATCCTTGATAAAGTAAGACTGAGAGATGGAAATGTAGACACTTGATTGAAGGCACAGGATCTACATTTAAATGTAAAAGCATAGATGTAAGTTGAGCATTAGAATTAAACAGACATAGGAAACAGAAGGTAAAGCACTTTTTCTTTGAAAACGTACATTCCCAAGTATCAAAGGATTCAGTGCTACTAGAGCAATGCAATATATTTTGGGTGCTTTACTCTAAGTTTTGCATGTAAAACTTCCAAAAAGTTCTGACTATGGCATTCAAATAAATGTGATAAGCTAAGAAGTGGAATCAAGGTGAAGTCTGTTGGAATGGAAATGTTGCAGCCCAGTGCCAGTTCTGTACCTGGATAGATAGACTTTGTTACTTTATTTTATTTTTTTGTATTCTATCAAGCCTGAATATTTCTCCTTACTACATGAAAGTGAAGAAAAAAAGCCCACAGCAAATCTGTGCATATTTTTGTCTGCAATTATAAGAGCTTTTAGAAGCTTGTATGCCAGTCTTGTTTCTTTAAACTTACAGATATCCTCAGGCTTGTGCAGTCTTTGTGCTAAGCAGTATCTCCATATGTCAGGCACAGTAGCTCTATACGAGGATGACTGCATTTCCCCTGTGGACATGTTCAAGCTTCTGTGTTGATTTTTACATGGTTAGCAGCCTAGAGTCAAGAAGATGCTGGTACAAGCATAAGTTTGTAAAAAGGCATCTTGCTAAAGACATTGTCTCATTCATGATCTTTTTATGTCAAAAGTTCTACATATGTTAGTCTCAGTACATGTTTTCAAATATGCAAACTGGACATTGTTGCCAGGAAGGTCGCATGGGATGTGTTTGACAAAATATGAGCCATGGTCAGTGTACTGTATGATGGATGAAGGGAGAGCTTCCAAACCTCGATATTCATCCTTTTAAAACTAGAAATTTAAGTTCCCATTCATTGCTTGAGGATATGCATTTGAACTTTATAGTGCCTAGAGCAGCACAATTGTGTCAGATGATGCACAGAATATTTTTTGCACTTCCACCTTTACCCACAATTAAAGCAACAAAGCATGGCTTTCACTTTGATGTCTGAGTTGATACGGGGATTCAGTGGGCTCACATTAGGCCCAGAATATGCATTGGTTAAACAGCTTAGTGCTTAGTGCTTAGTGCACATGATTACTTCTTGCTTAACGTAACATGTATTAAATCTAAAATACTTAAATATGTTTTGAGATTAGCCCTCTGCTTCTTCTCCAAAAATTTAAGTGGTTACATCTTGATCGCCCTCTAGTGGCTAGCTGTTAGTTTAGGAAGCATTTAATTTGAAATGCCACATATTCTAGAGAGTTTTCTCTGAGTGGAGCATTTTAAACATCAGTACCACAGTCTATTATGTCCATTTAACTGTCGGGAGCCAAAATTGCAACCGTAATTAATTTTTAATCATTTGTGCAGCACTGACTGCAACTGATGACAAAAATATACTGAGTTTTTAATCAAACTTTTCTGTCTGCAACCAGTGGAATATATTATCACCATCATCAGCTATTTTAAGCCCTGGCCACACATAAATTTCACTGTAATGCATTATTTCTAATGACTTTTAGTGTGGATGTTTTGTTGCTTGTCTCTGCCTTTGCCCCAGTGTCTCTGAAAACATCTGAAAAAAGGAAGAAATCGAGTGAGAAAGAGAGGGAGCGATCACCCTGAGTAAATGTCACAAGTAGGCAGAGAATACTGAATGTTTAACACACAAGGGTACGCAAATCGTGTGTCTTGTGCCAAGAGTAGGAATGCACAGATGTGTGTCTATCTGTGTTGTACTTGCATTTCTCTGTGTCTGTTTACAACAGTGCAGGGTTTGTGCAAAGCACTGTGATACAGTCCTGCGTAGGTGTGTATTTGTATGCACCCAGACAAGCTTATGCTGTGTCTCCCTTAGGATGCTGCACATACAGAGAGAGAGCGTGTGTGTGCGTGTGCGTGTGCGCATGCAATGAGTGTGTATTTGTGTGTATGAGTATTTTGTCATCTTGCAAATTAGAAAGACATGTTGCTTGCTGAAATCCCATTAGAGTTCACTGTCAGCATGCAGCAGTGTTGACATGATATGCACGTTACTCTAATTTAGTAGTCAAAAACAGATTATCACCGGGGCATTTCTCAGGAGAATCTGCTGTTTTAAAGCCACACAGATTTTACATCCCATCCTCCAATGCTATCTCCTAATTATTTCCACTGTCTATTTTTTTTTCTTCTTTGCTTCACAGGAGAGAGAGCTAATGCCAGAGGAGTTGGACGGTAAAATGTTTTTGTTGCAATTACAGTACAGTGTAAACACATGATAAATTACAGGACAACTGGCAGCTTCATCAATAGCATTGATGTCTGCTCCTGTTAAGCTCGTTCATCTTCATGATTCATGTAAGAGATTGAAGGATCAAACTGCCTTGAAATGTTTTTCATTGACTCAGAGTGGCAAAATCAATTAACGCAGCATAATTTGCTGCTCTTGAGTTTGCTGTTCTTCTATCTGCCGGAATAAACAACTTTCAGTTAAGTTAAAACTTTGCTCAAAGTGTAACTATAAGCATCTGTGCACAGTGCGTGTATGTGTGCGTGCGTGTCTGCCTCTTGGGAAAATATGTTTTCAACTACTTTACGGTTTGTTGCCATTGGTGTAATTTGTTTGTGTCGGCAACAGAGCTGCAGGAGGCCTTTAAGGAATTTGACTACGATGCGGATGGCTTCATCCATTACAAAGACATCGCAGACTGCATGAGGACCATGGGCTACATGCCTACGGAGATGGAGCTCATCGAGATCATCCAGCAAATCAAGATGAGATGTGTGTATTTACCTGTCTGGTTTATGTGCGTGTGTGTGTGGTTTTCATAATTTCTTTCAAAGTGGTTAAAGCGTGGGCACCTGATTGATAGGACTCTCTGAGGTGAGTAGGTGTGAATGTGTGAGTAATGCATCTGTGTGTGTTGCACAAACACATCTGCTCGTGTATGTGCCCAGTTGGATGTTTGGGGACATTGGAGACATTTTAGCAGACTGATTAATAGCCTTCACATGGCAGGTGCAGGTGCACGAGTGTGAGTCTGCTGTAGAAGTGTGTTTAGTCGAGCTCTAACTTTCCTTCCTTAATGTGGGTTGGTTTGTTGTTGCTGTCTTCTCTGAATGATCAAGAATCTGTGTGTGGTTAGTGTTTACAGTGTGAGGTGACTCATCACTGCATTGATTTCTGCCACAAGAAAGAAGCAGTTTTGTAACACCTACCTAGTATCAGAGGAGGGCAAGAGAATCTAAATAATTCTGATGGCCTGCCAAAACTTCACATAAACTGTCAGTGAACACACAGGGTTTAGTCACCTGGAGCATACAGAAAGTTTTTTTGTGTGCGTGTGTTTAGGAGTATTTGAGCAGTGACGTTTATTTTAAAAGCAGGAACAGCAACGACTGAATCTCGTATAGATTAAAAATGGGATTCATTTGCAAAAAATTGCACCCACGCTCAATTTTACCACAGGAGAAAGAGCGCACACCTCCGAAAGCACCCAACCACACATCTGAGTTGAAAGAGATTAAAAATTTTTAAATGTAAAACTGATTATTTTAGCCTGCTCTACAAATCCCGCTAAAATTTCAATAAATTGCTTTTTTTTCCTGCTATAGCATGCATAGCCGACATATCTAAGATGAGACACGCACCCGCTAGTTTGCATCAATTCAACAGAATACCAAACCTGTCTACATTAATAGAGAAGTTGTTTCTAGAATGTCAAGCTTCTATCAGATCAGATGGTCACACTGAGACAAAAAGCAGCCTTCTACACAGGAGCCACGGACTTTGAAAAAACAAATTAGCTTTCCAGCTTAACTTTCCCTTTTATCCAACTCACAAACACGAAGAGCTCTCGTCTTGCACCTTAGCTTTTTGAGCCATGAAACATTCACCGGGAGAAGTGCACTGCTAATAACATCAGTTTGAAGGCTTGATGGTCAATTAGCTGCAAAGCTGCAGCACATTAAACAGCATGCAAACGTCACTTTGGTCCATTTAAAAGCCGGTGTGGTTCTAAGTCTTCAACACCACTCCTTAAAGGGCACTCTCTGCCTTTGACTTGAAAGCTACAGAGCAACTTTGTTTAATTTGACTCTGATTCTCCTGCTGGCGTTTAGGAACTGCTCAGCTGTTGTCAATCAAACACACACACACAGACGAGCCTCCAGCCAGCTGAAGTGAGAAGGAGCATTTCTGAGCTATTTCCCCAAGATCCTTGTTCTTCCCTGACAACAAAGGACTGAAAAACACATCATTATTATTACTGCCTGCAAAAAGGATGATTAAACGTGATTTCAGGAAAACTTTTCAGGATTTGCCTTTTTAAAGCATCATGTCACCAAAATATTTTTTCTTAATTCTAATGTATAGCTCTGCAGACAGCTTTTGTTTTATTTTCCCCGTTCTCTACTAAAGAAATAGTCCTTTTTTTTTTACAGCTGACAAGATTCTCTGCAGAAATTCCAGAGTAATGGGGACATTTGTTTTGAAAAGGGATGTTGCTACTTTACAGCTTGTCATTCTTTGATGCTAGAGCTCCACAAAACACAAAAAATCTTTCACCTCTATGTAGACAAAATGAAGGCAAATAAAACCAAAC